>NTHP01000624.1:281636-293029 GCA_003416845.1 Oplegnathus fasciatus
AGAATATAATCTCTGCTGGTTATCATGTTTGCTCAGCTCCAGAAGAAGTCCAGTGTAGAGCTGTTCTTTACCCAGGTCTTTCCATGTCACAGATAGGA
Organism: Oplegnathus fasciatus; assembly: GCA_003416845.1. Taxonomy (NCBI): domain Eukaryota; kingdom Metazoa; phylum Chordata; class Actinopteri; order Centrarchiformes; family Oplegnathidae; genus Oplegnathus; species Oplegnathus fasciatus. Next base: position 281,735 of record NTHP01000624.1, read on the forward strand.
CAAGCTGTGATTTGCAATAAAGATGTTGGTCTCATATGCAAAAACAAACAACAAGGGCTTCAGCAACAGTGTTTTGATTATGAGATTAGATTGAAATGCTGTGGGTGTCCAACACCTTTAACTCCTTCTGCAATTCCAACTACAACACATTCAACTACTACAACCACTACACCTTCTACCACAACTGAAACAACAACTACAACTAGGCCACCTACAAGTATTAGTACAGCCACTACACCATCTACCACAACTAAAACAACTACCACTTGGCCATCTACAACTACACCTTGCCCTGAAGGACATGATGTGACATGTGGTTGGTCAGAATGGATCAATCTTGGCAAGCCCACAACAGACCCTGATGGTGGAGAAGATGAATCCATCAAGAATATAATCTCTGCTGGTTATCATGTTTGCTCAGCTCCAGAAGAAGTCCAGTGTAGAGCTATTCTTTACCCAAGTCTTTCCATGTCACAAGTGGGGCAAGCTGTGATTTGCAATAAAGATGTTGGTCTCATATGCAAAAACAAACAACAAGGGCTTCAGCAACAGTGCCTTGATTATGAGGTTAGATTGAAATGCTGTGGGTGTCCAACACCTTCAACTCGTTCTACCCCAATTCCAACTACAACACCTTTAACCACGACACTTTTTACAACAACTGAGACGACAACTTCTACTCGACCACCTACAAGTATGGCTACAACCACAACACCTTCCTCCACAACTGAAAGAACTACTAAAATTCAACCACCTACAGCCTCTTCTACCACTACACATACAACAACTGAGTTACCTGTTACAGGAGGAACCTCTCAACAAGTTACTCGACCACAGATTTGCCATTGCCTTCATAATGATACCAAGTTCCCCCCTGGTAAGTTCTGATTAATAAAAACTTACTTTGCAGTTGAATTTACTTTAAATTTCTCTGTAATATATGATATATAACATATGTGATGTGTGACAGACACTTTTTCAACAATCTTCCTGTGCCTCATTTTCAGGCTCCATAGTCTACAATGAGACGGACTATGATGGCCACTGTTACATAGGGTACTGCAATGAGAGCTGCCATGTTGTGCCCAAACATCACCCGTGTACACCTGGAAAAGAGTGTGTTGATGTACATCCTCCAAGAAAGGTACCTCTTTATTTCCATTCCATACAAATTTAACTTATATATGCAATTGTTAAGCGATACTGCCCAATCCTTAAAATGCTGTCATTAAATTTGCTTTGGATTTTGCATGAATGTGGTATTGTTTGACACCAACCCTCTCTTTTTTTCTTTAAAAATCTTTAATCTATGTTTCCCCTCATAGGATGGTGAAAGTTGGAAGGAAAATAATTGTCGCGTAGGAACATGTGATAATGGCAAGGTAACCTACAACCACACACAATGTCCAACTCTGAAGCCAGTAGTTTGCGCAAATAACTTCCCTGCTACTGAAGTGAAGGATGATGATGAATGCTGTTCACACTATGAATGCCAATGTAAGTCTGACCTACTAAAATGTTGCCGGTTAATATTTGACTTATATTATTTATTTTTAATAATGGATTTTGTGTAACAGATGATACCAGATGATTTGAAATGTAATTAAAAAAAAAAAAATCTTTATGCTATGAAGGTGTCTGCTACGGTTGGGGCGACCCCCATTATGTCACCTTCGATGGAACCTACTATGGTTTTCAAGGCAACTGTTCCTACTGGCTGGTGAAAGAGATATTGCCCAAATACAACTTCAGTGTTATGATTGATAACTCCTACTGTGGTGCAGCTGATGGCTTGTCCTGTCCTCAGTCCATCACTGTCTTCTACAAAAGCTACAAGATCTTTATTACACAGAAGGATATCAATGGCATTTTCACAAACCAGGTAATTAAATGCCACTTTTAACTTTCTCCATGTTTAATTCAAACTCTAGTCATTATCTGAGCAGCAAGTTCCCCTTTTTTGCCTTTAGTGCAAATTCAAACCACTGGTTTGGACTTATAAACATACCAGACCTGATCCTTATTTGTAAAACTGTTCAAAGAAGGGCTTTCATACCACCACTGTAGATACATTGACTCTAACAAAGAAGTTTGTAAAGGGTTATTTCTGCTATTTAAAACTTAATGCTTTTTGTTTTAGATTTCTGTGAACGACAAGCCTGTAAGTCCTGCGTACCAGAATAGTGACTTCCGTATAACCACCACTGGTATTGATACAGTGCTCGTCATCCCTAAAATCCATGCCAAGATCACCTTCTCAGGGCTCATATTCAGTATCTACCTGCCCTATAGTGAATTTGGCAACAACACCCAGGGACAGTGTGGTGAGTTCTGTAGTAGAAATTAATTGCATCTTACTGTATATAGAGTTTCAAGATGAGTTGACAAATTACATGCATATCTACTGTAGTTGAATATTTTGTGCACCTGATACTTAACAACAGATAGAACCTATTGCACCTATTTGACACATTCTGCAGTCAGTATGATTAAGTCTTGAAAAAGCAGCTTATGTAATTCTAGATTCAGCTGGAAAACAGCAGTGCAGGACTGACTTGAGTTGTGTCATGGTTTTACTAATGATGAGGGTTTCTCTAGGCACATGTGACAACAACCGGACAGATGACTGCATGTTGCCCAGTGGCAAAATTGATCCTTCATGTCCTAATATGGCACACGAGTGGCATGCTAACAACAGTTACTGTGAACATCCGATTCATCCTACACCAACACCTACACCTCATACCTGCGATACAACCATCTGTGACATCATCAAGAGCAGGTACTGTAGGAGGAAAAGGGGAAACATGTCAGAAAATGGCACCAGTCATCTGCAATATCAGGTTCAAACATTGGTTAGTTTTAATATTAATTCTCAGGTGTGAATTTAAGAATTTACTAATTTTTAAATTGTTTGTACTCATTTATTATTATTTCAGAGACAGTCTTTATATATAGTTGATGGGGACACTGCATATTAGCTTGACTACTTTTCATCTGCAAGCTCTTGCCAGAACAATAAATGGTTCTCTATTCACTCACAAGTCATTATTCACTAGAGCCCCTTTCAGACATGCTCCTCGTAAGTGCTGTAAAGGCCACACCAGCACGAGGAACTGAGGTTAAATACATGTCCTGTTTTACCCACAACAAAAACAAAACAAAATCAGTTTAATAAAAAAGGAACACTGTGAATTTGCCAATTTAAATTTGTAGGAGAATATCTTCTCATTTCAGATCAGTTTATAAAAAAAAAAAATGTCCCTTTCTGTGCAGGACAAAATAGATTTTAAAAAATTATCTATCCCTTGTCCAAACGCAATAATCATCAGACCTACAATCTCCTTCTTTATATTTTCAACTTTTATCCATGCCAACTTAATGGATGAAATTATAAATATCCAGCTAAAAGCCTTACATGCAGCATGTGAGCAAATAGAAATGAAATGAGAGATAGGCAAAAATAGGCAGCAGGATTCTCTAGTAAATGATGAAACAGATGAGAAAATGTATTTCACTAGATTCACTAGAGAAAAGTGGGGCTAGCATCAGCCATGCTCACAATGGTCATTAATCAAGGCTTCAACTGAAAAATAAGTTTTAAAATCCATCATTGGTGCAGCCTGTAAGAGAATGGAAAACATTACAATCGGGCCTTGAAAATCTTGGACAAAAAGCAAATAAGGTACCATCATTGCCGCATTTTAAGTAAATACAAGATTTTAAGTTTTGCAAACTTTATTGATTTTCATTATGTCAAGTTTGTGTTTAAATGTTTAAATGGACTTGCTCCTCAGCCTTTCTGTAAATACATCAAAGGGATTACAGAGCTTTAGCAGATCCACCAGAGCAGCTTAAAGTGGCAATTGTAGGTTCCATTCTGCAAAACATCAGACAGCTTTTTCTGTGAAAGGAACAAAGTCCTGAAACTCGCTACCTGATCACTTGAAATTTGCTGCAAACTTCACCACTTTTAACAAACTTGTACTGTATCTGTTCCTATCAAATAAACCATAAATAAATAACATTCCTCCTCCTTCATATCAGTGCTTTCCAACTCACAAGACTCTTTCCATAACTGTCCTGTCATGTCTGAATAAAGCCAAAACAAACATTCAAATAACAGACACCTCTGTCTGAAAGCCATTACTTTAACAGGTAGATGAAGCCAGCACAGTTACAGATACCATCTCTGAAAAGACAGCATTAGAAAAATTACATTCCAGCTTTGAAACACACCTGGCAAGCAACACATTACTGGTTTATTCACTTGTCTCATCTTGATAATATGCAATGATGTATTCAGTTTGTGTACAGTGTCCATACTGACTATAAATCCCATCTTCCCCAGTGTGTTTGAAGCTTGCCACAAGATCATTGACTATGGTCCATTTGTTGTGGCCTGTGAGTTTGACATTTGCCACATGGACATTAATCACATTGCCTGCACCAGCTTACAAACCTATGCTGATGCCTGTGCTGAGGCTGGAGTGTGTATTGACTGGAGGAGTGCCACCAATGGACTCTGTGGTATGCAACTAGAATAATGTAATAATGTTCAACATAAAGCACTGTTACAAACTCATAATTTCACAACTTACCAACAACATCACAGCAATGACCTCTACTAAAAAACACAATGTTTATTCTCTCTTCATAGAATATAGATGTCCAAGTCCCAAAGTGTATCGAGCCTGTGGCCCTCTGGTGGAGACTACCTGTGATTCCTGGTACAACAATTCACCAACACATTGTTGTTGCTCATCACAGTCAATCAGTTTTTTTCATTAATTTATGCTTTGACTCACAAACAACAACAAGCTGTGCCTTCACACAGTATGATGTTGTTTCTGCAGGTACAACGAGAAATTCATTTATACCGTCAATGAGTTCAGTGCCATGACAAATGTAAAGATGGAGGGTTGCTACTGCCCAAATGACACATTCCTCCTCTCTTCCAACTCAAATGAATGTGTGCCCACCTGTGGTAAGAGCAGATAGCACTACTGTATGGTAACAGCTATGTTGCATTTAAGAATGTCCTGCACTTTTTGATGGCCTTTTGTGACCAAGTCAAAATCCCATTTGTTATTCTATCATCAAAATCACGAGTTTATGGATACAGTTAGTATCAGAGCGAAGAGGAAAGTGAGGTCATGGAAATCAACAGGTGTGTAACACTTTCAACTTTGATGCCATAAACGCAGGTTTGCACCTCATCTTAGACCAACAATTAATGTTGGCTGTTTTTACCATGATGACAATCTATCCCTAACTCTAACTTTAAAGTGTTTACCATAACTTTGCCATGCTGTAGCTGACATGTGGTAATATTATTTATTTAATTATTATTTAATCCAGTATTTTGCAGAACTATCATCAACATATTCTTTGGTTAGTAGCCTGCACACATACAGTATACAGGTTTCTGCTTCAGCTGTTTTAGTCTCCTGTAGTCTATTTATGTAAACAAAACATATTTAGCTTTAGATGGAGCTAGACTAGCAGTAATTTATGACAGCTGAGACTCAAGCCATCAAAGCTGTAGCAGTAGCTGGATTCTGTTTGGCAGTCTTAGCCAATTAAAAGAATGAACATGCAGTCTCACTGCTTTAGCAATGGGTTAAGGACTGTTAATCCGGTTTTAATGATAAAACCAATGTTTAGAATATGAAGTGGGAAAATAATAGAAAGGGATTATTTTAAAAAAATCATAAAAAACATTTTTAAACGTGAAATCAGAGAGGATACATTCAACATTTACTAGCCTTAGCTCCTGAGGCAGGCCAACCAAAGCCCTAATGAATCGAAATGACTATATTTTTCTCCTAATAGAAATTTGTCGGCTGGCAAATGGAAAATGGACAAAGGTAAATTATGTGTCTACAATGTTTCTTTTTACATAACCTTTTGACAGACCAGTAATAGCTGATGCCAGGCCTCATGCCATAATTCTACGATTAAAAATTGTATCCTCAGGCCAATGCAACATGGACAGAAGGCTGTGAGGAGTGTATATGTGAGGAGGATATACTGCAGGTCACCTGCCGTAACGTGTCCTGTCCAAGACAGCCACCCCTCAGTTGTGACCAAGAAGGGCAGGTCAAGGTCACTGACACTGTAGGCTGCTGTCAAAAGGAGAAGTGTGGTAAGTGAGCACCAAGAAGGTAGCAACTCATAATACTGGAGTCAATGCACTCTGTATTTATGAATATATACTGTATTTATATCCATCCTGAGCAGTACTTTATATCATAGAGAATGCCCGATTCTGATAAGGAGGTGTCCATTAATTTCTAGGACCAGACAGTTTAACAGGACACCTCTGACACAGGTGTTGTATATGAATGTTCCACCATTAAACTCTCTCCTACTATTAGCTGTTAGTTCCTGTACATTAAACTTTCGGCTGCTTGTATTACATGTATATAAACACCTGTGTCTGCGAACATTTATAACCAAAAAGATAGATCAAAAAATTTGATATGATAGTAAAAGGTCGACTGATCTTTTTAATTAGATTAGGTTGTTTGCAGGAGGTCATAGTAAAAGTGGAATAAAACTCGGGGACATTGCACGTACAGCAATTGTAATGGACACAGAGGCAACAAATCAATAATGACTACAACATGGGTGGGGGTAGTAGCTCAGTCCGTGAGGTAACTGGAGGGTTGCCGGTTCAAGTCCAGCTCGGACCAGTCAATACGGAGTGTGGACTGGTAGCTGGAGAGGTGGTCAGTTCCCCTCCTGGGCACCACGAACCCCTAACTGCTCGCGGCGCCCTCTTATAGGCAGCCCCCTCACTCATCTCTAACATCTCTGACATCTCTCCATACATTAATGCATGTGTGTAGGTCCTATTTACACATGTGTGTATTTCAGACCTGTGCGTATAATAATAACAACAACAGAGTGAAAAAATGTAATTTCCCCGAGTGGGATTAATAAATTATGTCTTCTTCTTCTTCTATCTTCTTACTTGTTATGAAAACCAAGGCCCTTTTGAGTGTTTTAAGGACTTGCTTCTCAGTAAAAGAGCTCTTAAGTTGTTATTTGCCGGCGTGAACATTTCATTCATCCATTTGTGTCTTTGAACAGAATGTGATGTGAAGCATTGCTCTGGTTTTGTGCCATCCTGTCCTGTTGGTTTTACTCTAAACACTACTATGGGAGTCTGCTGTTTCAAATACTCTTGTGGTGAGTATGCTCATGTGTGTGCATGTTACTGTAACTGCATGGCCTGGTTTCATTTTTGCCACTGTGATTGTGGCAGCACATTTAAAATGCATTCATCGATTGGTCTGTTTCCTTCACAGTGCCTAAGGATGTGTGTGTTTTCAACAACCATGAATATCAGGTGAGATCTCCCATCTCCTACTGCCATCTGAAACTGATGTGAAGTGACTACAATACAACACAAAAGAATACAGGGGGTCTTTGTTTAACACATGTTTAACACAGACTGTGGGATTGCGTAATTTTTCTACAACAAAAAAAACGTATGTCATCAGAAAGATTTGAAAGGTGTTTGAAAGGTATAATCACATAACATTTCTAGACATAATAACTGGTGGTAATGATTAACAGTTGCCATGATTTTTAGAGGTCACCTAAATCTTCCTTGTGATTTGTAAAAGAAGGCAATTTGGCTAGAACTCATGAGCACTTATGACCATTTGAATTTACTATGCTGCTGTAGTGCCATCTATAGCCCAAATACCATCAGATTTTGCAGGATTCCTTTATACTAATAAGAATTGTGGTCGACAGCGCACATTTGATGAGTGTGATGCTCGTGCATTAGTGCGATATGTAGGGAAAAACAGAAGAGCAACTCTTCTTCAGGTGACTGAGAATGTCAATGGAGGACATGATCAGACTGTGTCAGCAAGAACAGTCCGTCGACAATTACATAGAGAGGGATATTATAGTAGGGTTGCAGTGCATAAATCCCTCATTACAAAGATGAATGCACATTTGAGAGTTCAGTGGTGCAAAAACCATATACTGTACATATACACATACACATACATTCACATACATATACACACAGAGATGTAAACAGGTTAACATAATAATAATAATAATAAAGTGTGGTGCAAGTAAGTGTCATAGTGGCGAGCTCGGGAGCTCAAGAGTTCAGCAGTCTTATGGCCGGAGGGATGGCGTTGGAGGTTGTTGTCCTGGCACCAAGATGTCAAGGCTTTGACCTCCTCTCTGTAGGCTGTCTCATTGTTGCCGGTGATCAGGCCGATGGTGGTCGTGTCGTCAGCAAACTTGATGATGGTAATGGAGCTGTGGGTGGCCACACAGTCATGCATGAACAGGGAGTACAGGAGAGGGCTGAGCACGCAGCCCTGAGGGGTGGAGGTGTTGAGAGTCAGGGTGGAGGATGTTGGTGGTGCCTACCCACACAGCCTTAGAGCTGTCTGCCAGGAAGTTCAGGATCTGATCACAGAGGGCGGTGTTGAGCCCAAGGTCTCTGAGCTTGATGACAAGCTTGGAGGGCACAATAGATTGGTGGAAAAGTTAAAATCACAAAAAACATTAAAAATGGTTACAAGTCTAGGTGGAGGTGTCCTATGATAGATCTATCAGTGAATAAAAAAAAAAACCCGAAAACATTTTGTGTCTTGGCTCATGGTTCAGGATTTATATGACAAAACATCAAGTTTTTATAAAGCGCTCTATGAATGACCACACTGTGGCATCAGTGCCCTAGATCTGTTGAGTGCAAAGATATGAGTCACATTTCGTGTAATTGGCAATTTGGTTTCAGTTTACGGGAGACAATGTAACTTCTGACAGAATAAAAGAGTCTCCCTTTCACAAATGGAAAGTTGAATTCAGAAGCCATGAAAATTCCATGTGGAGCCAGTTCATATTTTAGTCCTCTTCCCATCCCTACATAGGTTTATTATGAACATACACTCAGTGGCCACTTTGCTAGTTACACCTGTAAAACCTAATGCAATCCAATACAAAAGCTCAGCCATAAATTCTCCTGTTAAAAAGATAATAATGTTCAGTTTTTGACTGACACTGTCAGAGGTATTAATTTAACTATATGTTTATTATTGAGGTTATAGTTTATAGTGGCGTTGTACTGGACTGCATTATATTGAGAGGTGTTTCTAATGTGTTGCCCACCCCATTTACAAACACAAGTATCTGTATCTGTGCTGACCTTCTCACCCTATCCATCCAGGTTGGAGACCTGGTGCCCATGAAGCCATGTGACAAGTGCAATTGTAGTAACCAGACAGATGCCATCAGCCATCTGCACACAATAGAATGTCAGCCTATACCATGTGACACACACTGTCCTCTGGTAAGACTAATCTCTCTCTCGTTCACTCCCTCTCTCCCTCTGTCTTACTTACTTTCTCACAAGCAGAGTAGGCTAATACATGTCTGTTTCACAAGGCCAAAAGGCAAATTGAATTCTGGGCTTTCCTGGATAAGACAGTTTACACTTCAATGTTACTTTAAGTTGCTATTGTAATGACAAAAGATAAAAGTGAAGGTGGGCTGAGATTCTGAAACAAATTGAGTTCCTGTGTAAGTTAAGGTGTGACTCCCCACTAGGCTGCACAACATCTTACTAGACCAAGCTCTTTTCCATTGGGTAGTTCAAAGGGTTTCACCCACAAGGGCTGTCTCAATAAAGACCTCATTGTCATGCAGAGAGGCAGGCACTTAATCAAGGTACACAAAGACAAAATCATGATAAAATAAAACCAAAACTATTAAGTATTACATTTTCTCCTCCACTTTATTCACAGTTTTTATAAGTTACATGCAAACTCAAACTTAGAGCAGATCAAAATGGATCCCTGTATTTGACTTAGAAGTAAAGTATCATCCTATTAGATGCAACCTTCTAGATAATATCAAGTCACTTTCTACTCTGCTCTTACAGCTTTTTCATTTGTTTAAAAGAATTTAACTGTAAAAAAGTTGTGAGTTTGAAATGTCAGATAAGGGAGTGTCCTGCTGAAGCCTACTGGTAAGCACCTTTTTACATTCTCCAGAGCTGAGCCTCTGACAAGTCATCTCATATCATAACAAAAGCCTCCCCTCAGGCCTTCAAATCCTGAACTGCAGAATGTTTAAAGCTGGAATTTGGTTTGTGCTCACCCAGTATTAGGTAATTTATACATTTCCATAAGCCTAAGCATAGTTTTTAGTACTTGTACTTGTACATTTGTCTTTGTGTTGCTTTTCAGGGTTATGAGTACCAGATCATCTCCAGCCAGTGCTGTGGGAAGTGTGTCCAAACAAGCTGCATTGTCACACTGACAAACAACTCCACACACACATTAAAGGTTGGTTTATGTGTGTGCATGTAGTGTGTGTGTGTGTGCGTGTGTGTTTGGAGAGAGAGAATGAAAAGAGGAGAAGATTAGATTTTATGTATCCATAAAGTCACTAAGGTCTCTATCATCTCTACTGTCTTTTAAATACAATAATGATGCTACCAGATCACACTGCGTTCATTTGTACAAGTGTACCTATTTTTGTGCTATTTCAGCACAACACGTGTTACACATACAGTATGATGGCAGGTCAAAATAAAACAAGCCACTGGATGTGCAGTTGAAGAGATTTTGCAGTTGGAAAAAAGGTTTCTGTTGCTGTTGGTGGTCATCTACTAGGAGGTGTGGCATCACCATAGGATAAACGAGAGAATAAGATGGAACAGTATTACATTGTTAGAATTTAATATAATTTCTGCTTTTGTTGTTTTTAAGTAATTAGTCAGTCTGATGGTGACATGATGGATTGCTTTTCTTAATCAAGTGTTTTGGAAAATATTTAGCAATAAACTATTTGTGATGTGAAAAAAATTGAGTAAAACATACAAAACCTCTGGTATGTCCCTTTAATTTTCTTCAAGTATAACTTGCCATTACACTAGAATCAGCACAAATCAACAGGAGGTGAAATGCATCTTCATTTCATGATACTAACAAACAGAAAACCAAATGAGACAAGGCAACAGGGAGGCAAAATGGCTCAGAGTCAAGGCTATAAAAGCCAGCACAAACAGTCCACCTCTCATTATGGAGATGATAGTGACTCTTTTTCAGTCCTGCCTGGGAGACTGTGTTCCAAAATTCTGTTATGTTATTCTTTAGCCTGGCACCATTTGGAGTCCCACTACGAACCCCTGTGTGAAGTTTGAGTGTGTGAAGATCGCTAATCAGTTCATCACTGTCGAGGCCAAGACCATCTGTCCTCCCTACGACCCTAACGAATGCATACCGGTAGAATGCACACACACACACACAC
>NTHP01000624.1:293634-304644 GCA_003416845.1 Oplegnathus fasciatus
CACACACACACACACACACACACACACACACACCATCATCATTGTAGCTTCTTATTCTTGGAAGATTTGAGCCCTTCAGATTGGAATATAAAACACACACATTCACTGATGAATTTCAGGAAAAGAGGGAGAGACACAGGAAAGCAGTGGCAGTGGTTTGAGCATGCTTCCACCTACAAAATAATGTGAATCTCTACAATATGAAACATGACCCAAGAGAATACTGATGTGAATGTGTGTGTCTCCTGCAGGGAACAGAGACCATAGCTCCAGACGGATGCTGCCATGTCTGTATGTATTGCTTTCATGAGTTTTTCATACCCGCCTATTATATATACTCCTGTGACCTGATCACACTCTCCTCTCAGTCTGGTTACATAAAGCCCCATGATTTCCATTAGGGCTTCTAACCTTAAACACAAAATAAGCAGAACCACTATGATCAATTCTAGTACCAGACCTTATCAGGCCTCATAATCACGATAGCTTGTGACTGATATATCATAGCTCATATAAGACACAATAATGCATTATGAAGGTTTATAGAAACTCTTAGAATGCATTATGAAGGTGAAGTACATTAAACTTATGGGCCTCATAGAAATTATTGCCAAATATATTGTGGTTAACCAAATGAGACATTCAGCGCATCACTGGTATATTGAGCTTCTTCATATGTTCAGCAATTTGTTCATGTGTTCTTAGCCATGGTATTGATCCAGAGCAGTCAACTGAGAACTGAGAGCTCAGCTAGGTTCTTCCTTCTTAGTTAAAATAAAATTCAAGATTTTAATTTAAATAAATGTCTGTTAAGTCACTGTCTATCGCCGAATGATGCAACACAATGGTGACTGAGCCTATGGCCCACTGATGAAGGCCCTTGCATTTGCAGTATTCCCAGCTAGAAACTGAATGTTCCCAGAATGGTCTGAGAAAGTCCCTGCTGGTGTAAAGGACATCGCCAGAGGGGCACGATGTGGAGTTCTTTAAAGGGTAGGGGGACATTATTTGGCTGACTTTCAGAGACCATTCAGGATGTTCTGGGAACCTTTAGGGACCATTATTATAGGACGTTCCCTTTAAGTCTCTACATTACGTTCCCATAAGATTTGCAGAACCTTTAGTGACATTACAGGAACCTTTAGGGGACCAACCTAGAATGTTCTTTTTTGGTCCTTTTGGGGTCCTTCCATCACATTCCCAGAACGTTTTCAGAACCTTTTGTAATATTACAGGAACCTTTAGCAGACCCGTCCCCAGAACATCCTGAATGTTCTCTGAAAGTCCGCCAAATAACCAACTTAGATGCCGAATGAAACATCCCCATGTGACTAATAGGGAACCATATGGGAACGTTCTGTTTATGTCCCAAATGTCCTCTTTGTGACATTGCAATGTGACTATAAAATAACCAAAATGGAAAGTTCGGGACATTCGTCACCTTTAGAGAACCTTTAGGGAACTTAAGGTTCCCAGAATGTCCCCTCCTACGTGGGTTACAACCCAGGAGTTGGTGGCGACTTTCCCGGAAAAATCACAAGGGGTGCAGTTAGGCTTTTAACAAGGCTTTTAACGCAACAGACTTGCTCTTCAACTCACCTGTGTGTGAAGCGGTGGGAAGTGAGGTCCAAAAACACACCTGCAATTACCGCTTATGCCAAAGGTGCCATGAAAGAGAACGAAATGAAAATCTTCGAGATTCTAACTTTAAATTGCAGTTAGATTTGTTTTACTTCTCAAAAGATACAAAAAGACATCATCAACATTTTCATCATGGTTTGCACCCAAGAACACCAAATATAGTTGTGCTTGCACTATGAAGAGTCCAGAGATGCTATGATCAGTAAATTGTGTCAAAGGAGATGTTATTCCCTTTTTAACATGTTTCTCCTGCCTGCCTCAGGTGTTCCGAAGGGTCATCCATGCAGTGTGTCCACCACTACTGTGTACCTGGAGAGCAAGGGCTGCCAGTCCAAAGACCTGGTCAATATCACATCCTGTAGTGGCGCATGTGGTACCTTCACCTTGTGAGTCACCCTTCATGTCATTTTCCTGAGTGCAAATATAAAACAACAATAACAAAATTAAATATAAAGATTAACAGTAAGGTGCAAAAACAAATGTACACAATGACAGAAATGTAACAGGTTTATGATAGGTGTCATAAATATAAGTATTGACTGGTTAACTGTTCAACAGTAAGGTGCAAATCCAAAAATATCTAAGCAATTCCAGGAGTAAGTAGTTAACAGTACTGACCATAATAAATAAACAGGTAAAAGTGATGCCACGGTGATAATGGTAAAGCAATCCAAATATACAAAAAAATACAACACACCACAACACAGAGATGTAAACTGGTTAACTATGGTAATAACATACATAAATAACAACTGGTGAATGGTGAGGTGCAGGTCCATATTTACAAAATGTGAAAATACAGCAGGTTTAAAAAAACATAAGGATCACATATATGTGAGAGCAATGTCATATAGCTATGTATGTACAATATCAAAACTGAAAGTACAGGTAGTGTATATGGTACATTTCAGAGTTTAATGATTATGCCCGTGATATTGCATATTAGACCCATGGTGTCCATGAGTCAGAGAGTTATATAATGGTATATTATATAGTATAATAATATATCATAATATTTTTTCTGTTGTGCTTTTTAATCACGTTAAAGGGACATTTGCATTAAGTTGGGGGAGATGTAAGAGACTGATTAAAAAGGAATGATCAACATTTGTGTAGCAGAGGCCAGAGATATCCTGACTTTTAGTTAATAATATTGTCAAGTTTCAAAAATGCTGGTTCCTACACTTCCCATAATTAAACTCCATACTATCTATTTATAAGACCCTACTGGTCTTTTAAATGACCACATATTTGATAATTCACAACCACAGACTATCTCAGACAAGACTGTTTTCACAGGCTCAATAGAGTAGTAAGTAGTACTATGAGTAGTAAACTGATCTGTGTAAAATTGTTTGAATGCCCCTTTACTCATCATATACATGGAATTATTAAAACAAAAAACATTTGGCTCAATTCTGTATAAATGTGAGTGTTTATATCAGCTAATGGCCTTATTGAGGAGCTTTCTAAACTTTGTAGCTCTGTAGTCTTGCATTTGAATTTTCTTTAACTGAATTTAATTTCTCTCAATTTCCTTGTTGCCTTCTTTCTTTCTCACCTCCCTCTTTTCCCTTTCGTCACACAATCCTTTCTGTCTTCTCTCAGCTACTCTACCAAAATGAGATCCTTGCAGCACTCCTGCTCCTGCTGCCAGGAGTTGGCTACATCTGAGCGGCAGATCAAGCTCTCCTGCCCTGACAACACCGAGGTCACCTATACCTACACCCACATTGACGCCTGCGGGTGCCTCAAGACAGAGTGCTCTGTGCTTGACCACAGTGAAATGGCAACTACTCCTTCCAGTGTCAAGTCACGCCGACGCAGGAGATAAAGGGGGGGGNAAAAAAACAGGCGTAGCATATGCATTGGCCAGTTATGCAATGAGCATGAATTCATTGAACCATAACTGAACAGTCTTAATTGAATCAGTGTCAACTTCATCTGCACACATAATTCCTCTATTTATGTCTAATGTATTAGGGTACTTTTAGCTTGATAAGATTGTAAAAGATGTCATTAATAAAGATCATAATGTAGCTGCTGAGCCTGTCTGTCTGTCTGTCTGTCTGTCTGTCTGTCTGTCTGTCTGTCTGTCTGTACACACACACCATTGAAAATACATTAATGTCTGAAGGACTGTTACGTAACTTACTGAGTTAGAGCTTACTCCCAGGCTGTGTGACACCCTCATAGTGTCAACCAATTCAGTTTCATGTCATGCCTCACATGTTTACTGTGAACTTTACTCTACTACTTGAAGGTCCATTACAGCACATTTTTGCCATACTTTAATTTCAACTTAGAAGAAAACAGGTGTTATGGTTCCGGGAGAAGCAGCACAGGACCCAGATGCAGGAGTGGGTGTCGGCCAGGCTGCCAACGTGGAACCAGGAATCTCTGGGGCAGCGGAGTCTCTAGGGCTATTGGCAGCACAGTCTCTGGGGCAATGGGAGGCCACGTCTCCCTCTGTGGCCTCCATGGGACCCCATGAAAATGGCCAGGCGAGTACCCTCCCAAGGAGACTGCTGGCTAGCTGGGACAGGACAGGCAGGCTCGAGTCGAGCCGAATCGACTGGAGTTCAGGTTGAGGTGATGGCTGGTTGCTAGCGAACTGGGAAGCCAGCTGGAGGCTAGTGGGCTGGATGCTAGAAGGCCGAGGTGCAGACTGGAGACGAACTGGCTGGGGACTAGCAGGCTGAGGCATAGGCTGGCAGCTAAAAGGCTGAGGATCAGACAGGAAGCTAGTGGGCTGGTTGCTAGCAAGCCGAACAGTAGCACCCTGGAGGCTAACAGACAAGGAGGCCAGAGTGGTCGCTAGTTCCTCTTTAAGTCCAAGCAGCCGCCTCGCTAGCCCAGCCTTAACAGCAAATACCCGGAGGGCCAGGGTAAGAGCTGCCTCCTTGCACTCAAGACAGTCATTTTTAGTCATTTGAAGCAGGGACGAAATGGAGTGAAGTGCCTCACCAGTCTCCTCCTCTGAATAGTCTCTGTCCGCTGGGTCCATGTCTTGGTCTGATTGTACTGTTACGTTCCGGGAGAAGCAGTATAGGACCCAAATGCAGACAGGACAAGGCAGAGCTGGTGCAGACCAAAAGGTAGTTTAATTTAGGCTTACTGGCAGGTAGACAAGCAGGCAGACAGGCACGGGAACAAAGCAGAGCAATAAAGTCCAAAGGAACAATGAACCTGGCAGGTAAGGAGTCCAAAGAATAAAGCAGCTGAAGAGTCCAAAGAAACATTAAATATGGCAGAGAATGAGTCCAAAGAACACTGACGGTAACTAGTCCAAAGAAACACTGACAATCTGACAGAGGAGTAGTGGATCTGGGCCCGTATATATGGTGAGTGTGGCTGATGAGGGAATGAGATGCAGGTGGGGAGATGGGTGAGGAAGCTCAGGTGAGGGGAATGAGGTGATTGCCAGGGAGATGGGAGTGGCTGCAGGAAGGGCCTGAAACGTCTGAGGGCATCTGGTGGAAGGATGGAGAATGGCATGAAAAAAGGCATGGGGAACCAGAAACATGGCTGGAGAGGAGGGAGAGGGAGGCGGGTTTTGCAGAGAGAAGTTCTTCGCTGAGCACATTAGAAGATATCCATAATGGCAATGTCAAGGGCAACTGGACTTGCTTTAGATGTAAAGGGATGTAATGTAAACTTAACAGCCAAAAGATTTCATTTGAATTCTAAATGCACTTTGAGTTGAGAAATCAAACCAGGATTATTCATGTTTATTATTTTATGTCTGTTTTTCTTAGCCTTGGTTGATATTAAGAATTATGTAAACTGCTCTAAAACCTTTCAAGATCATATTTATGTTATTGAAAGTAGTTACATGTAAGTTTTTTGAGCTCAGAGCATCCTTACATATCAGAAGGGGGGTAATACTCAATTTTATGGGTCCAGTTTACTGATAATTCATAATGACATTGTCCTTTTAAGGAAAAACATGCAATTAAAAGGCCAATGTAATTTTGCTTTTGGTTTCCAGAGAAAAATGCTAACTTTAAATCCAAGTGAATATTCATTTATTAGTCAATTCCTTTCTAGGAAATTATATGTTACCTGTAAAATAAAGCATTGCCATAACTTGCAGTTCAATAGAATTCTTGCTATGCACTGTTTGTTTCGACAGCATATTTTAGCTTGAAGGACTGGAATTGGAATGCATTGGGCTCAGCCTTGGACACATAAAAGCCTTTAACCTGACTTCTCTTGACTTTTCTTGCTAAATCATCTCCAGTAAAACAGAATGTTTGTTAGGATTATAATTTAATGTACAATTTTTTTCCTTCAACTCTGCGTAGTCTGCGCGTTTACAAAGCATATTGTCTCAGTGCTCTCAGTACTACTGTGAACACAATAGATGCATTATGTTTTTGAGGACAAAGTAATTGTACCAGCCACGTTGTGGTTGTTATTCAATATCAAACTAAGTGTGTGTGTGTGTGTGTGTCAACCCGCCTCTACCTTGACCTGTGGTAACACTTCACATTCAGCTGCAGCCCATCAATCAAGCAACTGTGTGAGAAGCCTATCACCTCTACACATGCAGGCTGTGGCCACATCCTGCTTCAAGTTTACTCCCAACCCTGAGTATTTGCCCAGGACATGTGAGATAAAGGTCTCACAGAAAGATCACGACAAAGCTGTGATGACAGAGCAGCCAAACACAACACCTGGAAGCAGAGAGCTATACACTGACTCCCAAACACTCCCTGTGTGACACAGTGTCTTTGGGCAAGGCGGTACCATACAGCACACATCCCCAAGTCAGATCTTTCACAGGCTAATAGGTGGAGAGAACAGGTATTCATAGGAGTCTTGGTAAACAAGGATATTTACTTAATTTAACATTTATCTAACTAGATACGTCAATGAAAGCAAATTATCGTGACTTACCTATCAACACCGCCATTATTTAAAGACACAAGCAATTAGAGTGCATTTAACACACACACACACACACACACACACACACACACATACACACACACACATCTGCAAGGTGCAGACGAGTGAGCTTCTGTCCATCAAATTGAAACACTTTGTACAGCTCTCTATGCGTTGTTCTCCAAACATTTTCAGCTATCTCACCTTCAGGGATCAGGGGTAGGGAGGTGAGGTAAATTGGGTGCTTTTTGAGGAGTTGTACAATTGTGTCAAATTTAGCCAAAAGGCAAATTTTCATCTGCAGTCTCTAGGGAAGTTATACATTGAAGGAAGCAAGACTATCAAAAAGCAGACAAAACAACTTCAAAGCACATATAAGAAAATACTGCATAATTTTTTAAAATAATTACAGAACAGATAAAAAGAAAAGAAAGAAAAAGAAAGCACATAAAACAATCAGAACCTTCCAACAACTAACAAGACCAAACATCACATTCCTGTAGAGGTCCATTGATTTTGGGTCACATAGGACCGTGTGTGTGTGTGTGTGTGTGTGTGTGATATTCTCTGAGATCATATAGTGTCCTGTGAGAACCACGTATCTCGTAAATGTCAACTTTACATGAGCTCAGGAAAACAGACACGCTTTGTGACAGTGCATTTTCCAGCTAAACCTAGGAGTTCTTAAATTTCAACCCATAAAGCAACACTGAACCAAATTTTGAGATACATGGTTTTCACTGGACAGAAAGGGTATGACAAATTGTGATCTCACAAGTAAGTAACTAGTAACTATAGCTGTCAGACAAATTTAGTGGAGTAAAAAGTACAATATTTGCCTCTGAGATATAGTGGAGCAGAAGTATAAAGTTACATAAAATGGAAATACTCGGGTAAATTCATCAAGATCTTTTTTGTCATGTGCACAACAATTACATAGAAGCAGTCGTTGGCAATGAAAATCTTAAATTTCAGGCTCCTCCAACAATGCTCAAAACATATGTATAAAGAAAATCACACAAGTAAAAGGAGAACCTAAGACATAACATAAAATAGTGCAGAAGTTCAAAATATAGGAATAGAATATAGTATATATAAAATAAAATAAAACACAATCAAATAAAATATAAAATAGAATATAAATAGAATTATAATACTGCGGAAGGCAGGTGTACAGAAGTGCTAAAATGGATAAACTGAATATACTGTAATGTAGACAGGTTATGGACAGGATGTTAGACAGTCATTGCACTAGTGTTAATTGTGTCGGCTATTTTTTTAATTTAGTCTTATGCTGTGTCTCAATTCGGATACTTCCGTTACTACACTTGTAGTACACTGTGTACACTATGTACTAATTTACGTAGTGCATTAATTTCGACAGGGTAGTGTTGTCTCAAATCGAACATGGGCGTTGTGCACTTACCGGAAATGACGATCGCAACTTTTGACCCTTTCTTCTTCTTCTTCTTCTTTTTAACGGTGAATTATCGCCAACATTTCACCGCGATTGTCACCGGCCAAAATATCTGCCGGCTTGTTTGCTCACTTGACTTCAATTTAATTTTATTAAAAATAAATAAAAATGTACATTTACATTTGTATAGTGCACCATAGCAATCACAACCCAAAAGGATCCAACTGCAGCACCTCAGACCTCAGTATTGCCTTTCAGTCAATTGCCAGGGCATAGTCCACAATATAATTATACGAAAACTACAGTATATATTAGAAATCTGCAAGCAGCGCTGAACGGGCTGTCGTTACCGGAGGCTGCTGACACGTCTCCCCCACAAGCTTGAAGCAAAGCCAAGAAAGCAGTGGCAACCGCCGGCAGTGCAGTAGTGCCATTGCCTTACGAAAATCGGAACAAACTCTTAAATTACTGGACGGCTTATTAACAGATTTTGGTGGACTTCTAAGGTGAAATAAGTGAACGTTTACGTAGCCTACAACAGCTGAAGCCTCAGCCGCCATTTTCATAGGTTGGGGGTCCCTCCCCTTCTGCTATGTAGCCAAGATGGCGACCATTGAGGGCCATTTTAGTCTTATCTGAGTCACAGGAAACTGTGACTATTTTAGTATAGTTTTAGTCAATGAAAACTGTTGTTTTAGTCTTTTTTAGTCATCAGATCATATTGAACATTTCAGTCAATCTAGTCGAGCCAAAACCAATATTTTTCTTCGTCATTTTAGCCCTGTTTTTGTCATTGTTAACTTTAACTTTCTTTCTGTAAAATAGCTGATGCAAGTTACTCCGAGTCCTTCTGACTGTTCTCATTGCGTGCTGCCGGTGTAGTCCTGATATGGCATGCACAGCACAGGACACGAAACTGGCGCGAGCAGTACAGGAAATGAAACTACTGCATTGAAAAAAAACAGTCTATACTATTTTGTGTCCTCTTTTAAAATAAAGGGAGGTTTTGGTTTTCATCAACAATATTGACGTTCAATCAATCAGACTTTATTTGTTTAGCACTTTTCATACAAACAAAATATAGCACAAAGTGCTTCACACAATAAAACAATAATATTTATATATGTAAATGTAATATATTTATATTGTGATGTATGCAGGTATAAACGGTAGTAATAAATATATATAAATATATATAAACAGGGATTTAGACAGGTAGTAACCAGAAAATAATAGCAGTGAGGTAAAGTGACAATAAGGTGCGAGTGAAGTGAAGTGACGGTAATGAGCTTGTGAGCTCAAGAGTTCAAAAGTCTTATGGCCTGAGGGATGAAGCTGACGCTGAGCCTGGTGGTGCGGGACCGGATGCTGTGGTACCATCTGCTGGACAGCAGCAGGCAGAACAGTTTGTGGCTGGGGTGGTTGGGGTCTTAAATGATGGCCTCCTTGTGTAGAGGTCCTCCATAGATGGCAGCTTCGTTCTGGCGATGTGCTGGTTGCAGTTTTCACCACCCTCTGTAGAACCTTACAGTTGAGGGCGGTGCAACTGCCATACCAGGTGCAGCCAGTCAGGATACTCTCTATGGTGCACCTATAGAGGTATCCTGTTGAGCCTCCACAGCCTGCAGAGAAAGAGGAACCGTTGTCTCGCTGTCTTTATGATGGTGTTGGTGCAATGAATCCAGGTCAGGTCCTCGTTGATGTGAACCCAGAGGAACCTGAAGCTGCTGACTTTCTCCACCGTAGTCCCTCTCTTGATGGAGAGGGGGGCATGTCCTTCTCCCTGTTGCTTCCTGTAGTCCACAATAAGCTCTTTTGTTTTGCTGATGTTGAGATGGAGGCTGTTGTCCTGGCACCTGGAATGATGTCACATCTGAAGCAATATATAGTACTGTAGAGACAACCTGACCTGTCTAAAAGGAAACACTGGGCCACATTCACCAACCGTTCTTAAGAAGAATTTTTTAAAAACCCACTTACGCAAATTAAAACCCACTTACGCAATTGTCACAAAGATTCTGACATTCACTAATGTTTTCTTATTTGGGATTTGTTCTTAGGTAGGAACTGAATCTACACACACTCAAGCACATTTGAGCTGACATGTTTGTGCAAAATAATTGGCTATTGTGTTTTCTTTAATTCTACAGTCATCCAATAATAAGTGATTGATCACGCTATTTATAGGCCCAAAGTTTACCTATTTCTGCATCCTAGGCCTACTCGCACAATGGAATATTTACTGCTGCGTCAAGATGTTGCAGATCGTGCCCTGAGGAGGAAATGCATCTTCCAGGACCACGAAGATCTACTCAGTGCTTGAAGTGGAAAAAGTACTCCCAGTACTCCCCTTATTCACATTTTGGCGTGTTTCATTTTCATTCCATTTCAATTATTAGAGTAAAAAATGTACTATGTACACTAGCTTTAGTGTGTGGGGGAATGAAGTCATCAGGCCGGGATGCCCCTACTTCCTTGTATTCCCGGCAAAATCCCTGGATACTTTCTCCTCTCTCTACTTTTAGTGTGTCACACAAACGAAGCCCCTCTGCATCACCATGCTTGTTACATAGACTGGCCACAGACATAGAAAAGCAAGCAGGCGACAACGAGAACAGGTGAGCGCCACGTAGTGCCTGGGTAATGCAGTTTATTTATAATGCAGTTATTTTATATCCACTACTGACGTTACTAAATATGACAGCTTGTTTGCTGTTCACTTCCTGCAGTAGTACCTCCACTTCAGGAGGTACTACAAATGACAAACAATGCCTCTTTTCAACTGTAGTAAGGTAGACAACGAGCTGCAACCTAATTTCCATCAAAATGAGCCGTTCTCCGAGCTGGACAAATAAGGGACCGTCTAAAAAGTGCAACACTGAATAGAGATACTACAAAAATATTCAATAACTTCACTCTTATTCAGTGTAGTGTCACCAAAATCACTTCACACATCAATGGTCTCCTGTTGGTTATACTACAATACTTAAACACTTAGTTTGGGGAAAAAAAGGCTTTTACATAACTTTTTTTTGGGGGGGGGGCATTCAATAACTTCA
>NTHP01000624.1:311218-348360 GCA_003416845.1 Oplegnathus fasciatus
TCTGGCCACGTCAAGGTAGCAAGAAATGGGTCCCAGATAGCTGAGAATTTTTTAATTCAGTTGGTTCTCAAGAACCTGAGTCTTTCCATCTGTATGACTGACGTCATGTCAGCTATCCATCTCTGGAATGAAGGGGGATAGGATGATTTCCATTCCCTCAAAATGAGTCTTTAGGCAACTATCATCCCCAGTATCAAGGACTGCTGCATGGCTGTAGGAAAGGGTGGATTGTGAGCAGCCGAAAATGTCAAGTCCAGCTTCCAATTGAATAGTCCTTTTATAGGCCCTTGAGTACCAATCAAATATTTTGGGCCAGAATCCAGTAAGTGAAGGGCAGAGCCAGAAAGTGTGAGACAATGTGCCCTCTGTCACTTGACACTTGTCACACAGTGGTGAGACAGAAGGGTAAATCTTGTGCGGCCTGGATTTAGAATAGTGGAGACGGTGGACAACTTTGAACTGGATCAGCTGGTGTCAACTGTTAATGGAGCAGGACTGTATTGTAGACAGGCTCTTATCCCATACAACATCAGATAGCACAATGCCCAGTTCCCCCTTCCACGCCTCCCTAATTTTCACAGTGGAGGCTATGGTGCAACCATCAAACAAACATAAAGAATTCAACTTCTAAGGAGGAATCTGAAATATTTTGTAATATATTGCATAACAACACAGCATTTTCTGTATTTTCTGCAGTAACATTAATGGCCTTTAGCAGAACGTAAGTCATTATTGACACAAAACAAACACTCTAGTTAATGAAACAGAGCAGAGTTTTTATTAAAGATGCACCACAGGATGCATATCCTGGACTGAGTTAGCTGACTCACTGAGGATTATTTACGCAGGCCTCTGACAACAACACAAGCCAAACAATCCTTCCCCTCCTTAGAGCAACACACGTCATGTTTACACCTGAACAATGTGCCATATTGTGTTCAATTTCCATAGCCGACTATGGGATGGGTGCGGACTGCTGCATATTGAGACGTCTTATGCACTGAATAAGCCAACGATTAGATATTCAATGTCAAAGTGCAACATGTTTGGGTTTAATATAATTTTCTTATCCAACATGTTTTTATTCTAACTGCTTCATAGCTGTAAGTAATTTTTATTCATTAACATGTAGATTTTGATGTCTACAGTAATTTGACAGACTGACGGGATGGGCCCATTTCCAACCCAGCACAACAGTGGACACACACAACTCATGCAGGTGTTATGATGGCTTATGTTCTGTACATAATCAAAATGAACATGGTTTTAAGAAGAAGCTTTCAACCCTTTGACTCACCAACAAGAAATGTTAAATCATAGAGGCTCTGACTGACCCTGTGCCCACTGGGACCATTCAGTAATCCATCTATGTCTTCCAGCTACAGTGATTCGTCCTCAGACTTAATTAAGATAAATTTAAAAAAGAAAGCATTCAAAGTGCAAACCTCTGTCAATGATAAAACGTGTTAATATCATGTACGTTTTCTCTCATTTGGTGGGTGTGTCAGAGATGTTACCCAAACAGTAACAACGCAAAGAATGGCCTTCTCAGCTGCTTCTATACTCTTTGGCCGCCATAGTTGCAATGCTTGCGTAACACAACAGGGTGTTCAACGCACCACCATTTCCATTTAAGTAAACGTTTTGCTACGTTTTGTCGGGGCTGAATGTGCCCCTGATGGAACATGGGTTGTTCTTGTGTGCACGTTCCTGAGAGCACGCTCCTCATCCAGGAAGACTTAGACTTAGACTTAGACTTCACTTTATTGATCCTTTTGGGATGTCTCCCTCAAGGAAATTGGATGTCCAGTAGCATACACAGGTATAAAATACAATATAAGATAAACATAGACTCTTAAGATAAATATATAAAATAGGAAAATAGAAAACTGTAAGAAGTCAAATTAAAATTAAAATATTGCACTTAAACGGTTGATAGAAGAAGAGTGTCCAGATTGTTATTGCACAGTGAGTGAGTGAGGAGAACGACCACTCCTTCCCTTCTGTCCTCTATACTCTATTTCCTCCTCCCCCCAAGTGAGGAGTTGTAGAGTCTGATGGCATGGGGGACAAAGGAGTTCTTGAATCGAGTAGTCCTGCACTTGGGAAGGAGCAGCCTTCCACTGAACAGGCTCCTCTGGTTGCTGATGACGGTGTGCAGGGGGTGGCTGGCATTGTCAATAATGTCCAGCAGTTTGTCCATTGTCCTCCTCTCTGCCACCGTCATCAGTGAGTCCAGCTTCATGCCGACAACAGAGCCGGCTCGCCTGATCAGTTTATCCAGTCTGGANAATTTGCTGCAGATGTTAAAAGACCGCAGTCTCCTGAGGAAGTACAACCTGCCTTGTGTCTTCCTGTACAGGTGGCTGGTGTGTGTTGTCCAGTCCAGTTTATTGTCCAGCCACAGCCTGAGGTATTTGTAGGAGTCCACAGCCTCCACCTCAGCTCCCCCTGACAGGACTGGTCGCGGTCTTGGCCTGGACCTCCCGAAGTCAATGACCAGCTCCTTCGTCTTAGAGGTGTTGAGCTGTAGGTGGTTAGTGTGGCACCATGCAGTGTGGTCCCTCACCAGACTCCGATACTCCTCCTCTCTGTCATCCCTGATGCACCCAACGATGGCTGTGTCATCGGTGTACTTCTGTATGTGACACAGCTCCGAGTTGTAGCAGAAGTCCGCGGTGTACAGGGTGAAGAGAAGAGGGGCCAGCACTGTGCCCTGGGGGGCTCCAGTGCTGCTGACCACAGTGTCAGACGTGATGTCCTTCAGCCTGACGTACTGTGGCCTGTCAGTGAGGTAGTCGGAGAGTGAACCTAGGAAAAAACTGTGATTTGAAATCAAAGCAAACAAGAAACCAAATAACTAAATACTTGAATGAAAACATAGTAAGTGTATTAATCAACTAAACTGGATCGAAAATGTAGATGTTAAATACATATTATATAACTAAAACTGAAGTAATAAATAAATTCACTCTCTCACCTGACTGGTGAGGCAGTGAATAAAGCTCCCTCACAAAGTCTTGACATTTGTTGGAGAATAAATCCTGAGTAAGAATATTAGGGCTTTGTGCAGGGATGATCTGGACAAAATGTCAAGTGAGTCAAACTTGTCACCACTGACTTATGACCATTTAAATTCATCATGTTGCTGTAGTACTCTGAAATGTGTTCAGCAGTTTTTGAGAAATCAAACAAACAAACAGGACCAAAAACGTAATCTCCAGAGAAATAAATCATGTAACGTACAGTGCAATGCATCACTAATGCAACGTTACAATCACTGCTATTCAAAGTATATAGCTCACAAGAGAAACTGCAGCAGGCAGTTAATTTTTTTCTCCTATTGAATTTTTTCAGTTTCACACCTCTTATTAAAGGTGGAGATATCTTTTCTTACTTCTGTGACAAGATGGTTTTGTTTCCAGGGCTTCACGAACACCTTGGAGGAAACAGTCATTAACAGAACAAAAGCCGCTAATCCCACTGGCTGGCAATATTCCTTAAGAAAACATATCAAGACTCCATTCCTTTCCTCCCACTGCATGCTCTCTACTACTGTAATTCCATGGCACAACTGTAAATACCCAATACACACCTTGTGAACTAGATGAGTGATGAACACAAAGTTTTGCTTGGACATCACCCGTAACAGCTCCAACTCCATGCCTAATTCTGCTTCATAAATCCTTGTAAAATCAATATGTGCAAAGAGTAATTTGATAATCATGATAACATGACTGACCTTTTTTTTAGTCTCAAAGAGACGTGAGAAGTCATGCAAGTACAGTACCCTGCATCACTAATGCAACATTATGATGCAGTTCTTTCTTATGTCCATATTCATTTAACAAAGGTTAAGTTTTGCACATATTGCTTTCAGCATCTGAGTTAGCTTTTTTTTTGCAAGAAAACATCCACAGTAGTGGACCTGAGACCGCTACATAACTACATAATGTCTAGCTTGTAATATAATAATAATATTGATTGTTGGTCATACAATGTGGATATGGTAGCTGTTTTTCATTGGCTGGCAGGGGGTTGTTCTTTAGAATAAGAAATAGTTCTCAATTGCAAATGCACCCCTGTTTTGACCGACATTTGCATTACACTGTGTTAAGTCTTCCAGATGATTTATTAGACTTTTAGTTGTGAAAGTATGATTTGGTTTTTTTTTTACACTGAGGGGCACAGTGACCTATTTAGACCAGCCTGACCCCCAACGGCCTGTCCATCATGCTGATGCTGTTCATTAGGGATGTCCCGATCAAGTTTTTTTGCCACCGACCCCGATCCGGGTCATTTAACATAGAGTATCTGCCGATACCGAGTCCCGATCCAATACTTATATTTTCCTAGATAATACAGCTGCACAGTGACACTTCAAGTACATTAAAGTTTTTTTTTTTTAAAGTCTCTTTAAGTTTTTAAAAAAAAAATAACAAACCCTCTCTGTAATCTTTTTGGCCTTGTCTCTGTCTCAAGGAAATTTCTCTCTTTTTAAAAGTATGGCACGGTGCAGTCAGGATTTTAGAAATACTTATGTCATGAGTGTACATGGCTTTGATGGATAAGAAGGATGACTAACCAGTCATTTTTTGATAATTTCTCTTTTATCATGTAGATGTTACAAAAATGCATGGAATCAAATAAAAAAAAACATGGTTATACACACCACAGGAGATGCAGTCAGTAGATAGTTGATTGCATTATTGCATGTTTGACTGCACTATTGTTTTATTGTGTTACTGTTACACAATGTAATTGTAAGAATTTATTAAAAAAATAATTTATTGAAGATTCAGTAGTAACAAACTGTTTGATAGCACTCTAACTGAAGCATGATGGCAACAGTAAAGTTTGGGAATATATCTGGACTTCCAGCAGTTTAGTACACTTCAGTATGTGCCATTGAAATTCGGTTGCAATTGCACAATATATGAAGAAGTGAAAGGACAGATAAATAGATGAAATGAAAATATGCTTATTCGGTGGATTTGTTACCTTGGGACAGATCCAGGCTAGCATTTTCCCCTGTCTCCAGTGTGCTAAGCTAAGCTAACATTTAACCCATCATGCCTTGTTGAAATCATTTTCTGCCGTTTTATTCTGTCTTGTTCCAACATACTGACACTTATTTCGAAGAGCCTTCTGCCAGACATTTTTGTATTGGTTACAAAAGAAGAAAAAGAAGTAGTAAGATCAAATAAGTAGTAGAGCTGTCTCTCTCTCTCTCTCAAATTCAAATTCAAAGGGGGCTTTAATGACATGGACATTTTCAAAGCAATATTGCCAAAGCATCAAAATTCATTATAGTCATACAATTCATTAATTACATATATACAGTTTGTTTTATTTATGTGTGTGTGTGTGTGTGTGTGTGTGTGTGTGAATGCATACGTGTGCTGTGTGTGTCCAGGTCATTCTTTCTCTCTCTCTCTCTCTCTCTCTCTCTCTCTGTCTCTCTCTCTCTCTCTCACTTGCCTGAAGGAACTGATGTAGCTCCACCTTGACTGGCAGGTTATAAAGGGATTCATCCTCCAGGTGAGTCCTCTCATAGTAGGTCAGTCCTCAGGACCAACATGGGGGCCACAGGACTTCAATCTACGTTATGGCTCATCTACCTGACGTTGCTGGTTGGCTCAGTCACTCAGACTGGTGAGTGATGACCTGAAAACTGCTTACAGTTTCACACTCACTGGATACACTATAAGATGACTGCAACAGGTCACGGAGAGGATAATGTTGTTCTATGTCGTTCTTTTAACAGAAGTTAATTTTGGCATATGGTTAGGGAAAGTAAACATGCTTAATTAGTTTTAATTTAGATGTTTTATATCTTCTTCTATATAACTTCTAAATTTCCTTTATATTTGTCTGTAAAATATAATCAGAAACTCCAAAAAGGATATTGTGTTATATAATTTACCTACTTTGACTTCTAAATTTTAATTCAAAGCTTAAAAACTACAGCTGATTGAAAATCGGCAGTCATGTTACCATTACAATCCATATAAACTCATGTCATTCTGGCAAGTATTGTTTAAACCTACAGTATAGAAGACATTTCCAAAGATGCCAAATATGTATGAGTTTAGAGTTTTATGTATGAGTTTAGAGATATCTACAATTGTTCCATTTGACTGAATAGCTATCTTGGTTCTTGATTATTTCACTGTAAGCATCATATAGCTTCAGTGAAGTGTCGGAACAAGCTGAGACAGAATATCTGATACATACTGTGGGAAAAGTTTTTTCTAAATTAAAAAATGATTATTTCTGCTCTTTACTACAGTAACCATTGTTCCTTCTCTAAACACACTGAGCCTGAATTCAGGTAACTGTACAAATGCCCAAAATTGTTTTTTGCTCAACTTTTCATGTCAGTTACAAAAGTTAATATATTAATGTTGTTGTAGCTAATGCATCTCACATCGGCCGAGTGTGCACGACTTGGGGACACTATCATTGGAAGACCTTTGATGGAAATTTCTTCCAGTTGGCCTCCACCTGTAACCATGTCCTGGCCTCGCAGTGTAAGCAAAGCTACGAAAATTTCAACATCCAGATGAGACGCACAACAGTCAACAACATACCCACCATCAGCAACATCATCATGAAGCTGGAAGGTTCTGTGGTGGAGCTCTCCAACAGCTCAGTGATTGTCAGTGGCAAGACGTAAGTTCAGTCCAAACCAGTCAACTACATGTATCCCTGAGACACCATACCTCATATGTTCTGTGGTACAGTCTGAGACTCTGTTTTAGATGTTGAGAATTTTGTTCTTATCTAAATCTAATCAAAGATTAGAGCTTTTGCAAGGAGAGTAGACCTTGAAAGTTTGTTGTTTATCTTGAAAACAGTAGTTTGACAATAAGAATAAACTCAAGGTCTACTTACAAGCTTTCAACCACATCTCACAGTCTGTGTCAGTGCATGGCCAGTTTGCTCTGTAGTCAAGGAGATAGCTATCTTGATCTCCTATCTCCATCTGCTGAGAAAGACACCACCATTATCTCTAACTGCCAGCTATTACTTTTAAAAACATAAAGGTATTCTGTGGCATTTTAGATTATTGAATCTTTTTCCAAGCAGTGTTTCAGTTCCATTAACTACAATGTGAACAGCTTGTAGCAACATATTTACTAAAAGCCCTGTGTAGGGTTTTTGACGGTTCCACTGGGAGTCACAGACAGACCTTTTCAAGTCCCACACAAACAGGCTTTGATACAATAGATACAATAATCATCATGCGACGCTGTGTAGCCGGCTGTTGCTTGATTGTTGTAGTTACCTTTTTAATTGCTTTTAGTTCTTAGTTTTTTGTCCTTTTAAACCTGATGTCTCTGGATGTCTTGCTCTTAACTGATCTTAGTGTGACATTTTTTCACTGAAAAACAACATATTTAGCCAGCCCGGCATGCTGCCACTTACCTTGCCACCTGGATGTGCGAGCTGTCTCTGTCTTAGCCAGAAAATCGCCAAACTGGAACGAAGAATATCCATCCTTTATCGGATTGAAGAAGACGAACAGCTCCCCGAATCCCTGTTAGCATTGGCCCTGCTAATGCCATTGTGGCTGGAGGGGAATTCGACTCTACTGTGCCACGCTCAGAACCAGCTTCTTCCCGGCTAGAAGCCCCGGCACCCCAAAGGAACCCTCCCTCCCCCCGGCAGTCACTCCAGCACCCCGAAGCACTCCACCACATCCTGTGCTGCATCGCACTCCTCCCACGCCATCCCACTTCACGACTGTGATCATAGGAGACTCCATAGTCTCAATGTGACATTCAATTAGTCGAATGTCAGGGTGAAGATTGCGAAAACGCACTGTTTTGCTGGTGCGAGGGTCCAGGAAATAGCAAGCAAAATCCTAGAGATTATACGGGACCATCCAAGGTTGGATCGAATTGTTGTCCATGTGGGAACAAATGACATCCTGAATCAACAGTCGGAACTGCTCAAACTCTCTCTCTCTCTCTCTCGCGCTCTCTCTCTCTCGCATGCTAACGGAAAACTTGTCTTATCGTTTACAGCACTCCTATGCACCACCACTCCCTAGTCATCCACATGCACCTGTCCACTTCCGGTCAAGCCACTCGCTCTCTTCAGGTGACCGGTCCCATAATGTTTGATGTCCCCCGGGTCCGAGCCCCTGCCAGATCAGTTCAGCTAATTTAATTACTGCATATAACAGGCATGGACCCGTTTGTATAGCTCATCCTTCTATTTCCCCTTACTCCACTCATTTGCGTGTGAATTCTGCGCTCAGTAATCTTCAGAATGAAGATCTAAAAAACGGACTGGTATTTGTAGGCACAGGACGGTTCTTTCTGACCTAATCACTATAAAGGTTGAGTCTGCCAGTCGTTTTAGTAATTCATGTAATGTCATGGAACATTGGCATGGACCTCTCCAGTCGCCTCTCCGTTAGCTCCGCTAAGTTTGATCAATTGTGCTATTTATGGGTTTTTTTATTATTAGTATTGTTGTGCTTTTTGTGAGTGGTGCTGGACAGTGATGGCATGCGAGCCACTCGTCAAGACAAGGAAATGGTCAACTTACAGCTTTGTGGACTCTCCTGCCGGTGTTACACCAAATGCATTTTGATAGCTGTTAGGCCTACTATCCAGATACCATGTACCCTCACCCTAACCCTTACCATTTTTGGTAACACCTATCATAAGAAAGTAGGCTATGTGACAAAGTATGATAAAACATTTAGGTAATAGCAATACAACTGGAATTTACATTGGGGTCACAGAATCTGACAGGTCACAGAATTTGGTGCAACACCGGCCACATGGATATTCTATTAGCATCCTGCTAGCTAATGTGCAGGCATTGGATAATAAACTGGATGGCCTCCGTGCCCGCATCTGTTTCCAACGGGATATTGGAAACTGTCAGAAACTGTCAGAAATATGAGCCGTATGACTTTCTGTTACTTTTCTGCTTCTGCTTTCTGTCTCATTTTCAATAGTGACTCTCTTGTGTTTGCTGCAGGGTGTCTCTGCCACTTGTCACATTTGGGTTGACTGTCAAGGGGACCACATCTGGTATCACTGTCGAAGCTAAGCTGGGAATTAGAGCTATCTGGAACCTGGATGACTCCTTGGATGTATGAAGCACATACATATGCGTACATATCTGTCCTCAGTTTTGTGTTTAGGTGTATTTTCATCAGGTTTTAAATACTCTGACAAAGTTACACATTGTGAGCCTGCTGTAAACAACAAACAAGGATCTGACTCTGTGTAACTGCATAAGCCTGTTCCTGTACATGCTTGCATTTGCATACAAAGTCTTAAGCCATTGTAATTGTTTAAGAATAAG
Source organism: Oplegnathus fasciatus (assembly GCA_003416845.1). NCBI lineage: Eukaryota > Metazoa > Chordata > Actinopteri > Centrarchiformes > Oplegnathidae > Oplegnathus > Oplegnathus fasciatus. The sequence continues at coordinate 320,552 of NTHP01000624.1, forward strand.
GCTGATGTTATCTTAACATTAAATGATTATTATCAACAAATCCCATGAAAAGACCAAAACCAACAATAAACTTTACCACAGAACTCCATTGTTGTCCAAAAGCTATTAAAACCATATAAAAGAGCCATAGTGTTGAACTTGGATGAGAAATTTGATGAGTGTGATGAAAATCAGCTCATCAAACTAATAACCTCATAGTTGTTTGCAAACCAACTGAATAAGTAGATAAAGTTGAGCAATAAGATTAGCGGTGAGCAGCAGTCCAAACTTTCAGACATTTTTAACAGAATCTGACAAAAGGAATAAACATAATTGCCATTAATACCTACCACCCTTTGAATAAAGAGTTGTAGCTGCTTTTGACAATGGCTCTAAACCAAAATTAGTTCTTCTTTGGCCCCTGGCCTAACCTCAAATTAAGTTAGGGGTCAATTAGACAAACTAGGCTGAAGTAACAGAGAGAAGGCTGACAAATATTTATATTAATAATAATATTTAAAACTGACTGCATAGTAATAGTAAGTCACTGGGTGAGTTTGAGGGACATGCCCTGGAGAGATAAACAATACATAAACAATATAAATATATAGCTGCTTTAAGTAAACATGTGACTGAATGCATTACTTCATGAGGATGGATGTGTTTAAAGCCACTCATTCGAGATTTGTATAATTTCAATATTAGAAAAATATGTAAACAGAATTCTATTTAATAAGGTTCAGTGGGAGCCATTTTCTTTAGCTTACACAGGGAAGGATGGCATTAGGCAGTAGTCACAATATGGATCCTACAGATGATACTGTACTTGACATTACAAATATGCTCTCTTTATTTGCAGACTAAACAACAGGTCATGCAAAAGCTGGAAAACAAAAGCTTTACCCTCCTACAATAACTACCCAAAGCAAATTCTGCTAAAGCCAAGAATTGACCCATTTCATTTAGACCAGCTTCCCAACCCTTTCTGGCTAATGAGCCTTTGTTTAGATCCTATTCCAATTCCAATTCCAATGATCTCAGAAAGAGTGCAGACAAGTTGTGATGTGGATAGAGAGATGTCACACTTTTATTAGTAATGTGTTGAAAACCTGCTTTGAATCATAAATGATTAATTACTAACTTATTATTTGGCAGTGACTACTGTTGTTTGGGGTGTGTTCACAGATTGAAATCGACAAAAAATACAAGAACCAGATATGTGGACTCTGTGGAAACTTTGATGGCGCAGCCAATGATTTCATGAAAGACGGTAGGATCCTTTTCAGTATTATGGAGGTATAATATACTGTTGATTGTAGTCATGTTTCCATTTCACACTGAAAATAAACTGGCACACAGCCTACAAAAACTAATTTCACATTGACGCTGCTCAATGAGGAGTATACTGTAAGGCTACCCAATGCGTGAACAGTCTCCTTAATATTAGGCATGCTGTATCTGATGGCAGTGACCCATAAATGTCCCATGTGTCCTTGAATTTTTCATGAATCACAGAGGACAAAATTAGGATTTAACACAGAATCAATACTTTGATATCAGAGTGAAATTTGACCTAATTTATTAACTTCATGTATTAATTTTAATTAATTTGAAGTCACTTCAAAATCAAATTACCCATTGAACTGCAGTTAGAAAGTTGAAGTCATCCAAGAGATTTCATCAGTTCTGCTGACTGGTGAAAATTTTCACATGTGGGAGGAACTGGAAACATGCTTTTGAACAGAATTACAAAGTTTTTACTGAGTAATATACATGTTAAAATTCTCATTAGTAACTGTACAACAGCTTGTTACTGCAACTGTCCCTCCAGGAATTTGCGAGTTTACAATTTTGTGCTATCTCAGGCAAAACAAATACACCACACCACAGGTTTAACCTGTATTACACTCAACAAACCCTTTCTAACTATTTACCTGAACCAACCTATCTCTGACTTAATACCTTAGACTAACCCTTTGTTGGGAGCACTGCACTGGGGGAAAAACTGCCTGAGAGACACACAAACAAGGTTCACGTTCCTAGAGCTGACTATTGCAAGAATTTTTAGTAAATGCTGACTTTTACCAAACAAAAAAAAATCCTGCAATTTATTGCAAAAAGACCCAAAAAATGGGTACAAACTGCATTGCAAATTTCTACTTAACTGCAGTGAAGTTAAGTGGGATAAATAATCACAATGACCATTGTTGTGTGATTGGCTGTACTGTATTGTAGGAGCTTCACTGTCTGTGACAGACTATGCTGATACCTACAAGGTAAATGGGCCGACAGAGAGCTGTGAGGAGCCTGAGCTCAACCCTGTCCTGAGCTGTGGCGATAAGGTAACTCCCCACTCCATACTCACACTTCAAACATTTACATTCAACATTTCATGAAGTCCCATGGGTGAAGGATGAGATGTCCTATCCAATCTTATCTGTTCCAAGGTTGAAAAGAGGCACCTTGACTCAGAGCGATGCTCCACACAAAATGTAGCATTTTAATATTAAAGAATTGAAGTTTGGTTGTTAAACGTTTGGCAGGTTCTACATTTAAAAGGGCTGTGTGTAACTTTCAGAAATTGCTGAAAAAAACATTGACACCTGTGGCCGTTAAGTCACCTGCAGTTTGCATCCTCTTGCTCTCACTCCCTGGGAGCGAGCCATCATCGGCCAAAACAGTGATGTGACACACACGAGATTGAACGTGATTGACAGGCATCATGTTGACAGCTTGCTTTTCAATAAAGTTGTTAAAAATATAGCTTTTAGCTTATTGCTGTTTGTCTAGCTTTCACAGAGAGGCTCAGCAGCGTGCATTAGTTGGCAGCTCTGTCACTAACGGTGAGTGAACTAGACGGAATATTATAAATAAGATGTGTTGCCTGTGTCAAGTTGTGACTCTGTGTTGTGGTGTGTGCCGGTCGTTTAGCTAGTGTTGCACACTGTTAGCGCTGTAGTGGAGAGGAAGGACACTCAGGAGCACTCAAAACCGTCCCGAGTCGTTTACATAGAAATCAGTCTACTGGCTGTCACAGTCAACCGAGAAAGTCAGGGAAAGTCTAATTTTTTGAGTTATGTTACAATCTGTTCACACATTGGCAACAAAAAATGATCAAAAAACTCTTAAAAAATGCTTAATACATGTAAATTGTTACATACAGCCCCTTTAATGCATATTTTTTGCCATAATGCAAACTTGTTACAGCTGGAGGAAAATTTAACCAACTAACCACACAGTTGTTTGATAGGATAGAACAGAACTGTAGGCTTAGCAGAAATAACACCTTTCCCAGGGTAGGTCAGGACAACACTTCAGCAACAATCTAACAACAAATCTAATAACTAGGCTATATTTTGATCTATTGCTGAAAAGCAGGTACTTAACTGGCTGTGTGTTTCAGTGTATATCTAGACACGTTTTTAATTAGTTATTATTCAAAGTTACTGTAGTTAACATTACTATCTATTAATCATTCATTCAATCATTCAACAAAAACAATTACTACTCCATAATATCAGATCATCTATATACATTTAATGCAATCATTAAATATATGCAATTAGAAATTCAGCAGGTTCAAGTTAAACTCATACTTGCTAAATGAACAATCTCATCACTTGGCAGCTTATGTACCAAGTTTAATACTCATGTTCATTAATATCCACTTCACAAAAATTAGATCATTTCTAAATTCACTGCAATATTTTAGAATATTCCAGTATTTACACCACCCTGAAGCTCACACTGGTCTGCACATTGTTGTGTATACATTCTCAAAGTTGAAAACAGTATGAGACCAAAACAAATCACCTACATATCTAAACATTGACTCCAAAGTGTTTTTTTCTAGCTGACTGACTGATTATTTTTTTTTTTTTCAGCAATTCTGTGACCAGATCTTCTCCAGTGCTCCATTCAGTAGTTGCCAAAACCTTCTGGATGTGGAATCCTTCAGTAAAGCCTGTATGGCTGATATGTGCAACTCTAAAGACAACACTGACTCTGTCCTCTGCAAAACCATCTCAGAGTTCTCCAGAGAGTGTGTCCATGCAGGTGGCAAGCCCCAACAATGGAGGAATGCCACTTTTTGCAGTAAGGGTGCTAACACCTAAAGATGACTTAACTTATATGCAGTTCATTTGAATGTTCTGTCCCTGGATTACAGACATCAGTTTCAGTGTTATTTGCCTCATGTTTTGCAGAATTGTGCAGAATTTTGAAAAGTGTTTGTCTCCACAGACAGGAAATGTCCATACAACATGGAGTTCTTGGAGTGTTGCAGTTCATGTCCTGACAGCTGCTCTACCCCTCAGGCCAGCCAGACATGTGACAGCCACTGCCATGATGGCTGCAGCTGCCCTGCCGGTATCCACACACATTTTACACTACAATATACATATACGCTATATGCAAGCATACGTAATCTCATTCATGTCTCATGCACAGACATAAAACATGACAGTAATGATTATTATCTCTTCTCCCTTCCTCAGGAACGGTCTTTGATGACATCAGTAACACTGGCTGTGTTACAGTGGATCAGTGTTCATGTCTGCACAACAACAAAATTTACAAGTCAGGAGAGTCCTACTCTTACAACTGCAGATCCTGGTAAGAGGAGAACTTGGGTGCCTTTATTGAGGAGTCAAATACAAATAAATACAACTGCTGTGAGTATAGATATTCATGAATAAGTGAATTAACAATTTGAACTGCTTTCTGAAGTCTGAAGTTTTTTACTTCAACATGCTGTTCACTCAGTTATTCAAAGTTATTCAAACATTTGTTTTCACATCCTTTATGATGTGTGAAAAAAACTTCATCACAATCTCCAAAATTTTGATATTGTGTGTGTGCCATACTAAAAGGTGCATTAAAATGCCAATTAAGTAATTAATGGCAATTTGCTCATATTAGAGTTTGTCAAATCATTTCACGAAGTCAAAATTTTACCTAGTTACACAAACACAGTGAATGTTTACTTTAAGAGAAACTCCTTCATTTTGTTGTACCACCCAAATCCCCACATTTCCTCCCTGTTCACTGTAGATAAATGTAATTTGGATACATTTAATGTGGATTCCTCCTTGGTATAAGTCACTTTAACAGCTATAAATGAATAAACATATTAATGTTTCTTTCTTCTTGTTTGTTTTGTTTCTCCAAACCATTTAGTAAATTGCAGTTAAATGCATTTACCCTGAATCCACAGCATTAGAATAATTATTAGTTATGGATGAAATGAAGCCTGCTGCACTCTGGTCTATCTGGACCTGACTGAAACCACTATTTAAGGACTAGCACTTGAAGGCCAGCACTGCTACAATAAGTTATACAGCATACAAGGATTCTAGGATTCTTGTCTCCCCTGGTCTTCAGTTCCTCCACCCTGCCCCAGAACTACTAATAAACACAAATGAAGGCAAACACTCCCAAATGATACCTTTTGCCTGAAGAACTTCGCGTCTTTAGCTTTCCTACTTTTTTCTTCATGTTTATGTGTGTTCAGGGTGGAACAGGGAGGGAGGTGGGTCTTTCCTAGGAACTTGGAGGGGTTGTTTTAAAAGTAGTTGCAGGTGGCAGGCATGTGAAGGTCCGTGCAGGGACGGACTGAGAATGAAAAATGACCGTGGATTTTCTGACTCAAACTGACCCACTAAAACTCCCCCAGCGATACACCACCACCCACACAACCCACACCACACTTTATGTAAACAAGATTACTGAACAACATTTATGACAATAACTTTAGTAAAATAGATGTAAAATAGAACAAGGGGAATGTGTTGCTCTGAGGAGGAGGGAAGAGGCACTGTCCTCAACCTGGATGACTAATTAGTATTTAGTATAATAGTATAATATTATAACATTAAATAAAAAATATAATGTTAATAAAATAGTATAATGTTAATATACTATTAATATATTAATTATTACCCTAAGGCTATTTTTACTTTATTATCCAAAGTCATTACTACAGTTAACATGATTATTTATTACTTATTTCTATTCTTTACTCTTATTCTATTTTACACTTATTTTTATTGCATAATTAAAGGAGCTAACAGTCACTATGATTATACCCTGTATGATTATATGTGACAAATAAAACTTAAACTGCTGTATTGTCCAATTGGAATTAATATTATACTAGTGGTATAGTATACAGTACACTATTATATGAACTTATATGAATATACTATGAATATTATATCAAGTTCAAGTTCAAGAAATACGCAACCAACATTTATCATTTTTGTAGGTTTTATTCCTTCATTAAATCCTTGTGCAAGACAATTGGTCTACATTTGTGGCATTTGTTAGTGCTAAGTACTAACTTAATCAATAATCATAACCATTCATGCATGACAATGAATTCAATGTTTCAAAAGTTTGCTGTACCTCAACCCATTTTTAATGCCTCGCCTTGTCCGAAATATGATTGGTCGGTTCACGAAAAGTGACATTGACAAGTGCATAGACTGTGACCTACAAAAATTCTAAATTGTGTATTTCTTAAACTGCTGTATTGTCCAATTGGAACTAATATTATACTAGTGGTATATAGTGTACTGTTATATTAAATTATATAAATTAATAAATGCATATTATACTATCATATTAGTGTTATATCTTTTATTTAATGTTAATAATATTACAATAATAATATTGTACTAATATACTAATTTATACTCATTACTCATCCAGGTTGAGGACAGTGCCTCTGCCCTTCTCCTCAGAGCAACACGTTCCCCTTGTTCTATTTTACATCTATTTTACTAAAGTTATTGTTATAAATATTGTTCAGTAATCTTGTTTACATAAAGTGTGGTGTGGGTTGTGTGTGTGGTGGTGTATCACTAGGGGAGTTTTGGTGGGCCTGGGTTTGGTGGGCCAGTCTGGGCACAAGTTTAATACAAAGCACTGTAGGATAAACATGTTGAGATTAATGTAGTAGCATAATTTTCATCAGATCAATAATTGTCGATACACAGTGTAATGCATTACTTTTTACCAAAAGCGACCGTGCAATTCAAGCACTGATTACACTGCTGCAAAATTATTACTAATGAGTGTGTGTGTGTGTGTGTGTGTGTGTGTGTGTGTGTGTGCTGTCAGTGTGTGTGAGAGTGGTCAGTGGAAGTGTACGGAGGAGAACTGTTCAGGAACTTGCTCTGTGGAGGGTGGAGCTCATGTCAACACCTTCGATGGAAAAGTTTACACTTTCCATGGGGACTGCTCCTACATTCTGGCTAAGGTAGTACACATCATCATCTGCAACACTGCTTGTATATCTCCATGTACACATAGTTATACCATTGCATACCAGGAGCATGGATTGATAAACCATCTGCACAGAGAATGACAGACATGTCATCATGCTGCATGATATGATGCAATAAATGTGCTGAATGATGGACCCATTTAGTATTTCATGAGCAGAGATATTTGAGTTGTGTTCTAAGACAGATCAGTGTTTGTGGTTGGAAACATGAGTTTAATGTCTCTAATTTATTTCACTGTTACCAGTTCCCACTCTTTCAGTCATTAAAGTTCAAGTTTTTTCCCAATGTGTGTTGCAGCAAAGTAATGGCTCCTTATACACTGTATTGGTGGACCTGGTCAAGTGTGGTCTGGATGACAGGAGGACATGCCTCAGAGCTGTAACTCTGGCCTTATACAGCAATGCTGTGGTAAGCTCCAGACACAGACACACACACACACAGATATACTATTCACTATTCTGTCAGAAAACATACTGGTGAACAGATCATGATCAAATGGAACTTGCAAATACTTTTATATTTTGCATTGATTACGATCTGTTTGGAGATAGAGATTTGTAATTGATGGTTTACCTGATAATATCAAAGTTGTGCATTCCTCACCAACATGGTGCACCAAGCAGGTTTAACGAAGGTTTTATTTGGAAACACTATTGTACTCTTGTTTGATAAAATCTAAAATGTGTCTTTCCACAAACTGACAGGTTGTGAAAATTCAGGCATCTGGGCAGGTCTATGTGAACCAGATTCTTTCTCAGCTTCCACTGTTTACACGTGAGTTATTTCAAATGATATTACAGAAGACACACAGCATTTTATAAAAATGTTGTTTTTTTGTTGTTGTTTTTTTTTAAAAAGACCCTCAGAGTCAGTTCAGAGCTATTAGTTACAGCCATAATCTATTCACTCTAGTGCAGAATAAAAAAATTGAACAAACAAAATTGAAAAAACATGTTTAAAGAGTTTTGAATTTGTATTGATGCTGCACATACACATAAATAAAGACCCTAAAGATCAGAAGATGAACATGAGAATGACTACAATGTAACATGCAGAGAAATGTCAGACTCAGTGCTTATATTTCAGGCAGCACTGAAAAAGAATGGGGGAGACCCAGTAATGTGTATATTTCCATGACTGATTAAAGAAATTGCTGTAACATTGAGTTTTTTAATGTGTTCTGACTGCTGCAGCGGAGCTGAGTGCTTTCAGGCCATCGTCCTTCTACATCCTCATAAGCCTCAAAGTGGGCATAAAAGTGATGGTCCAGCTGTCCCCCGTGATGCAGGTGTTCATCTCAGCTCACCCTTCACTCAAAGGAACTACTTCTGGTATGCCCCCACATTATTGTTTCAGTGTCTGGAAAACACCTCCTCCACATTTTTATGTGTAGCTTAATCTTGCATTACCAGTATTTACAAATTAATCAATCAGTTCTATTTAGAAACAAAGTGTTTTGGTATGTAATACTTCACATTTTGTTAAACGTTTATGTATGTGTAAATGTGTGTCACCTCATCTAACAGGTTTGTGTGGGAACTTCAACAACATAATGAGTGATGACTTTAGGGTAATTAGTGGGCTGGTGGAGGGCACCGCTACAGCATTCGGCAACACATGGAAAACCAGAGCCAGCTGCCCCGATATCACAACACCCTTTGGACACCCCTGTAGCCAGAGCATCAGCATGGGTACAGCTAGACTCTCTCCTCCAGTGTCTTGTCATGTCATATCATGTAATGCGTGTCATGTCATATCACATATGAAAGCATATCATATGAATGAAACCATACCATACCATACCACATTTTAGAGTTATTTTCGGGGAATATGATCTTTCGTAACCACTTCGTTTCTTTATGTTTCTGTGTCTTAGAGAGTTATGCCCAGCACTGGTGCTCCAAACTAGAGGATCCCAAGGGAGTGTTTGCTCCTTGCCACTCTGTCATTAGCCCCAGCACATACAAAGATGTAAGTCTGCACAGACAGCTTATGAAAGCTATAATGATTAAACTTAACTAGTGTGCCCTCATTAATGTGTCCATGCCCACTGTGTGTCATGACAGAACTGCATGTACGACAGCTGTAACTGTGAGAAAAGTGAGGACTGCATGTGTGCTGCAGTCTCCTCATATGTCTATGCCTGTTCAGAGGCAGGAATCCAGATCAGTAGCTGGAGGGAGACCATCTGTGGTGAGTAAAACACCAAGGGCCATTTTGTTTTACTGTGGTAACAGAGAGAGGCTTGGTTTGTAACAAACAGCTGATCACATGCAACATCAACAAATCAAGAGCAGCATATGTAATTAGATTTTATTAAATTACTGGTTTGATTATTGCAGGAGCAAACAATAATGATTCAGTGAGGTAAACGTTACAAAAAAGAAAGCACAGCACATAGCTACTAAATCAAATTATGCTTGTAATAATCATTAAGGGTTAATGGGGGCCGTCTAAGACCTGCAAGACCGGGTGCAGTCGCACCCTTAGGGCCCTTTCACACCTACCTTGTTTGATCCGGACTATCGGATTTTTCAGTTTGATCCGAACCAAAATTACAGGTGTGAAACCTCCCCCGGACCACAGTCCAAACCAAACAGCCTTGGTTCCATGAAAAGAGGTGGTCTCGGTCCGGTTTAAATGGTTAGGTTAGTTTCTAGTGTGAAAACGTTTTTGGATGGTTCGGACTTTCTATTATAGGAAGTTCTGGCAGGCTATTGTCAGAACCGGAAAGAGGAAAAACAACAGCAAAACAAAATGAGCCACAGTAGCACATGGGGAGAGTAGGAGACCAAATTAATTAATTATGATTATTATTATAGCAGCAGTGAATGAATCTGTTCATTCATTTTCTCCATTCATTTAAACTGTGACCGAAGGCTACCCGCTGAATTGACAACACGCCGACGCTAAATGCACACCCGTCTACCAACCAATCAATCACAGATAGAGGGAGCTCACGTGGGTGATGACAACACCCATGTATGTCATGTATTGTTTTTCAGTGTGCTTGCATAATTGCAAAGTGAAACCAAAACTAACCGGATCAAATGTATACAATGTAACAAAACCACTTTTGTTACACTTCAGGTGTGAAAAGGCCCTCAGCACCCTCTGACCCTTTGGTATTGTCTATCTGCAACAACAATTTACCTACATGAAAAATCTGATTCATCTGGCAGATACATTCTCATGCTACCACTCATATCTCTCCCACTAGGCAAAATCAGGACATCATGTCCAGCAGAAACAGTGTATGACTACAACATGACCTGCTGTGGCCGTACCTGCCGTTCCCTCAGCCAGGCTGATTACTCCTGCCAGATCAGCTTCACCACAGTAGATGGCTGTGGCTGTGCTAAGGGAACCTACATGAACGAAGAGGGACAGTGTGTGTCCAATGCAAGCTGTCCCTGCTATGATAAAGACACCATTATTCCTGCTGGACAGACTGTCAGCAAAGATGGCACCACATGGTAAATAGAGTGTAGTGATGTCAAGAGTTGGGCATTAAGGGGTCAGGTAATAAACACACAACAATATACTTTACAGTGTGCAGTAAATTACAGACAGGACATTTGTTTCATTTTACGGCATTACAGAGCATACATTTTACACTTTGAAATTCAGACACTCAAAGAAAATGGGGGAGTGTAAACATAGTGTACTAGGTAGAAAATAGGGAGTTACTTCAGGCCAATATAATGAAAACAGCTAGGAACTCTGTGAAAGTACTTTGAGATGCTCATGTTAGCATAGCAGCATGCTCACAATGACAACACAACATGCTTCGTGATGATTTGTGGAATACTATTTATCATCACCATCCTAGTTTACTTTTGCACTAAACACAAAGTGCAGCTGAGCTGGAACTGTCATTAATGTTGCAGGTATTTGGTCATAAACCAAAGTATTGGACAAAGTGAACTTTAACCTGATAATGGTGATAAATGAAAAGTTAGAGGATCACCAAAGTGATTACAATTCATCCTTCGGGAAACACAAATGTTTATACCAAATTTTATAATAGATGTCTGGACATTTAACTTTGAACCAAGCATGTTAATCTGTGGGTGGCGCTCGAAGAAAAGTCAGGAAATCTCTAAAGTCATTAGGATACTCCTTTTATATCTAAACAAAATTTAATGGCAATCCATCCTACAGTTGAAAAGAACTACAGACGACCAAACAAACCAAACAAACCAAAAGCAAAGCCATGGCTGGCAGTTCTATCAAAATAAAATCTTATCCTAACACAAATACATTCAATTTAGCTAATTAAAAAGGTGCTATGCCATTTGCTTGTATCTGCTTTTACTTGTTAAAAATATGTAACATGATAAAAAAATATATAATTTTAATAGTAATATATATAATATAATACAATTCATTTATCTAGTGTGACTACGAAGCTAGCAATGGGAGAAACCAACTTGTGTGAACACTCCCAAGTTGGAATAGCAGGATATTTTTTTTACATTCTACCAATTCTGCCAACATGACGTGAATGCACAAATACAACTAGCATTTTATCACCAAGGAACAATTGGTTAAAAAACAAGGGAACAGTCAAAGGGAAAGCTAGAGGACGTTGTAGCCAGTCTACATCATCACAGTATGTTATTAAGAGGGGTAAGGAATTCCGCTGATGGGCAAAGATTTCAGGATGCTAGCTGATGATGTTAACTGTTTCTTATGTCCCCTCATACTTGTTCTCACAGTGTCTGCAGACAAGGAGCTCTCAGCTGCTCAGGAAAGAGACAACTACAATGTAGGTTTCAACATATGAACCTGGACTCAAAATCCTGTAATTCTAATAACCATAAGAGGTTTGAATACTATTGTGCTTAACTGGTAAATTCAATTTGTGAATAATGATTAAATTGTTAAATCCCGTAAAATGCACATGTGCCACTGACAATCTGTGTGTATTGCAGACGCCTGTTGACTGGCCAAGTATTTAAAATTCTCTTTCAAATCCAAGCTGAAAGAAAATTGTTCATGCTCAATTACAGGGCATTGTTGATGGAATTATGCAAATGACGTCTAGAAGTTTGACATGATCATAATACTCTTTGTCATGAATTTGTTATTTGTTACCTAGTTTCACCATCATGCATTGCCCCCATGGTTTACTTCGACTGCTCCACTGCTCAACGTGGGACCACTGGGACTGAGTGTCAGAAGAGCTGCAGCACTCTGGACATGGCTTGTGTAAGCACAGTATAGCACTCACACAGAAATACATACATACAACAACACTGACATACAAGTACAGGCCCTGTTTGGCTCATATCCTCTTTTTCGCACTCCACTTTGGTTGGATACAGATCAGTACAGGCTGTACATCAGGCTGCATGTGCCCTGATGGCCTGGTGTCAGATGGAGCAGGAGGCTGTATCAACGAGACCAGCTGTCCATGTCTGCACAATGGACAGGTCTACCAGCCTGGACAGACACTGACTGTGGACTGCAACACCTGGTTTGTACAGTGGTTTGCATACACACCAGTATAGTATGTACCTGTATGCAAATGCACAATCTAAATATTGCTGTCACAGAGGAATCCTCTTTCATGGAATTCCCTGTTAACTTAAATGTGATTTGCTGCACGGTTTGAATTTTCCCTATTATTTCTTTCCAGTCGCGGCTGCATGGACATGATTTCTATAACCATAATTTAGTTATAAGTTTTGAAAGATCCTTAAAATTTTAAGTAAATATATATCATTCTTACACAGAATTTCCATTGGTATTCTACCAAGTAATATAAATTCTCCATCAAAAATAAGAGGCATTGCAGTAATTTTTTATTTTTTATTTACTTTTTCCCAGAATGTCTTTAATATTGGGCAAAACAAAAAACTAAAAGAGGTGTGGTTTTCATCACATCCTCTCCAGCATTTTATATCTCTGATTAATTATATTTTGCTTGTTGAATCAGTGTGATAAAATAACACATCTTTATTTTCCACGCATATTCTCTGCAGAAACTGGATTCTGTACTTTTATTTGCTGTTCCACATTCAAGTGTATTCCTTCTTCCCATCTTTTCTTACCTTGTACATTTTCACCCTGTCCTTGTTCTAAAATTTTATATGCTTTTACTTTAGTTCCCATTTCAAAACCTTCATTTTCACCCTTTTCTTTTCTCCTATTCCATATAAAACAATGAAAAAGTTTATCAAAGTTTTTTAAAACTCATTAAAACTAATAAATATAGGTAAGGTCTGAAATTAAAACAAGAATAATATAATGGAACCATTTTCCATCTATTGAGATCTTGTTTAATTTGTATTTCCAGGGTTTCACAGTTCCATTTATATTCTTCAGGATTATACTTCCCAAGTAATTATTTATTTCTAGATCCCATTCCCATTTATACCTATCTTTTAGAGCAGGTGGCACTTTGTCACCTAAATTTAAGGCTTCACAGTTTATTTTATATCCTGAGACACTATACTATATGCATGTATGACTTCCATAAGAGCTGGTAATGATGTGGTTGAATATGTATAATGATGTATATCACTATATCATACTCATAGAGAGCAATATTACCCTATTAATTCCTGTTATATTTTTTTGATTTCTTAAAGTAAAAGCCCAGGGGTTCAATACATATTCTATTGTGAAAACCAAAACATTTACACATTTAAAATATAAATTGCCTGAAAACCCTATGAAAGGTTTTTTCTGCATGTGATGTTAAAATTAAAATTTCTGTATTATATATTACAAATATTTATATTCATACATCTTACATTCTCTACAAGTTGTCTCTTTGCAATAAAACCTGTCTGGTCTGAATTAATAATTTTAACAACTTTTGCACTAAATTGCTAGGCAAAGGATTTGTTGATCAATGTTTAATGAGGATGTAGGTCTGTAGGAGCCATAATCAGTTGGGCAGCATTTTAACTTAAAGGATATTACATCATGTGTTCAAATAGATAAGCACCAGCTCTTCAACAAGTAGTTGACAAGCAACTTTGATTAGATCACGATGAAACACATTCCATTAAATACATTCTGAAATGATTTTACAAAAAATACCCATATTTTTTATAAGTAGTAGATGGGTGTTACAAGATTTTCACCGATGTCTGGTGTTCCCATACATCCAAAAAAATGTTGGGTTTGCTTTGACTCAAGTGTGTTCATTGTAACCAGGATCCCCGGGTGGTGAGAGCAGATATACTTCTATGAACAGAGAGAGAAGTGAGAGTGCATTTTTGCATTCTGTATGAAAATTTAAAAATGATAATAATAATTACAGATAACTTTGCTGAGGAATCTCCAATAAATAACCCCCCCTAAAACATGTCCTACATGGGTATAAAAAATGCAGTTTAATGATTTCAGGCAGGTTTACATGGTTGAAAGTTTGTGTCCCATGTGTGTTTCCCCAGCTACTGCAGTGGAAGGAAGTTCATATGTACTACCAATGTGTGTGATGCAGTTTGCGGGATCTATGGCGACGGTCACTATATCACATTTGATGATAAGAGGTTTGACTTCAGTGGACAGTGTGAATACACACTCCTACAGGTAAAGTGGCAGATGGACAGATGTACAGTGATTAAAGTTGTAATCCTTAAGATGTTAGTCCTGGTCAGTTTGACAACAAACTTGTGGTGTAACAGCAAATGCGGATTAATACAACAGCAAACAGTCCTTGAGCAGCTTCTTTGTCAGAAACACAAAAGAAGAGCAACTTGTGTATCTGCTTACAGTGCGGCCAAGCAAATCCATATTGTTTTAATAAAAAGTCGGTCAATAATCCGCCTTCTTTTATCATACCATGAACAACCATTATCTGATTTCATGCTGCACACAGCGTCAGTAGTTTTTCACGCAACAGCAGGACACAGTAACATTGGTTACCTTGCTGAGGAGTTGGAGGTGTGCAGCCTGTCGTCTGCAGCTCTTCATATAACAGCTCACTGTGGCTGGTCCTCCTAGTTCCATTACTCCCTGCAATATTTAAAACTGATCTGCTGTCAAAACATTTCCCCAAATGACCCTTGTCTTGTTTTGTAGGTGCATTTTGAATGAATGACCACGGTAACAAATAAATAAATTTTCGTTTCCTGTGGCTTCGTAATAATGAAAGCTACCCGGTGGATGTGTTTCATTAGTAGTTCCACCTCCCCTCTTTCACTTCCCCTCAGCCCTTGGTATTACGTAACAGCATATGTCGCATGGAGGCCACTTGGAGAGCAGAGGGAAAGTGGGCTGGGGAGGAGCAGGTGATTGAAATGGAACACACCTGCCCTTGTACACTTTCAGCCCAAACTATCATGGATCGACCGCCAGTTGTAGGCTTAACGCCATACTGCTTTTTACAAATCATCAGAAATACCTGCAGACTCATTTTAATAAGGCAAAGGCGTCTTCTATGATTATCAGATCTGTTATTGCTATGGGTTTATAACATCTTGCAAAACAGCAATTTTTCCATGAGTTTACAGATAATGTTGGGAAAAAAGAAATCACACAGGCTGAACAGGACAACAATCTAAGTAAATATTAACAGCAATTAGTTATGTGACATTTTTCAGTAAAATCTCAAGCTATCAATGAGATTTTCTTAAGAAACCATCTGCTCACTAGGCAAGTAAACCTTTACAGACCTGTAAGATGTATTAAAAACACTGAAACTGAAAAGCTGTCAGATAGTAAAATTTTATGTACATTACTGCCACCTAACCATGGATGTATTTTCTTGCACCAAATGTATAACTGCAGTGCATTGTAGGTGATATACACATCTGGAGTGACCATCGTTGTTGACTCGCTCCCTCAGCCCCCCGAATGTCGATCTCACCAAGTTCACTTCAGTTTTTCAGACAAATGGAACAACACTTACGATGGTGGCAGGGAAGTCAACGAGGGCATGTTGAATGACTAATGAAACACAGCCACAGTTTCACCATTTGAAAACTTAATGTGAAGCAGCATCAGTAGGAAATGTTGTGTGAGCATTACCAGTAACTTAATACAGCTCTGATATGGCTGTAACAGTAAACAATGAGGAAGATATGAATGAGATAAGATTATGCTAGATTACAGGATGCTGATTCCTGTGAGGCCCTCATGCTTAGGTAGGCAATCTGAATTCAGCACAGAAATGGCTGACTCCGCCACTACCAATAAAAACTACTATATAGAGAGGTATTTACCATACATTGAATGGTTATTGCAAAAAAAATCTTTATTGCAGAAAAAAGACCAGTAATTGTATCAATAATGGGGTTTGATTTCATGAAAAACGTAAGGATTATAACTTTAATGATGGTGTCCAGTAATTGCATCTTGTGTCTGTGCCTTAACCAGGACTATTGTGGCACTGGTCAGAGCAATGGAAGCTTCAGAATTATCACTGAGAATGTTCCATGTGGAACCACAGGAACCACCTGCTCCAAGACCATCAAGATCTTCCTGGGGGTAAACACAACACACTTACTGTCCACATGTTCTTCTTCATCCAACACTAGATCAGAATATCAAACTAATATTGATGTTAACACAGTAAGGTTGGGCTAGGATTACAGTACGATTTATAACATACGATTATGATAATCATTAAGGCTGGGATCTATCATTAATTTATATCAAGGTTGTGCAGCAATGTAGTAAATGTATATACATAATGACAGGTAGTAGACAGGCATGAACATAAATATACACTGAACAAAAATTTAAATGCAACACTTTTGTTTTTGCTCCCATTTTTCACGAGTTGAAATAAAAAATCTAATACTTTTTCTACGTACACAATAGATATATTTCTCTAAAATTTTGTTCACAAATTTGTTTAAATCAGTGTTAGTGAGCACTGCTCCTTTTCCAAGATAATCCATCCACCTGACAGGTGTGGCATATCAGGCTGCTGATTAAACTGTATGATTAGTACACAGGTGTGCGTTGGGCTGGTCACAATAAAAGGCCACTCTAAAATGTAAATGTAAATGTAAAACTTTTATTAGGCACTGAGTTATGGACTTCACATAACTAGGACTACAGATCTGCATTTTTTGGTCACAGATACCTCAAACAACAACGGGGGTCAGAAATGTAAGTATCTGGTGTGACCACCATTTGCTTCATGCAGTGCGACACATCTCCTTTGCATAGAGTTGATCAGGTTGTTGATTGTGGCCTGTGGAATGTCGGCCCACTCCTCTTCAATGGCAGTGCGAAGTTGCTGGATGTTGGCAGGAACTAGAACACGCTGTCGATCCAGAACATCCCAAGCATGCTCAGTGGGTGACATGTCTGGTGAGTATGCAGGCCGTGCAAGAACTGGGATGTTTTCAGCTTCCAGGAATCGTGTACAGATCCTTGCAACTTGGGGCTGTGCATTATCATGCTGCAACATGAGGTGATGGTGGCGGATGAATAGCAGGACAATGGGCCTCAGGATCTCCTCACGGTATCTCTGTGCATTCAGATTGCCATCAATAAAATGCACCTGTGTTCGTTGTCCATAGCTTATGCCTGCCTATATGGCACTCTGTTCACATCATTGGCATTAGCAAACCACTTGCCCACACGACGCCACACATGCTGTCTGCCATCTGCCTGCTACAGTGACAACCAGGATTCATCCGTGAAGAGAACACTTCTCCAAAGTGCCAGACACCATCGAAGGTGAGCATTTGCACACTCAAGTCGGTTACGACGATGAACTACCATCAGGTCAAGACCCTGGTGAGGACGACGAGCATGCAGATGAGCTTCCCTGAAAAGGTTTCTAACAGTTTGTGCAAACCAACTGTTGCCTCAGCTGTTCGGGTGGCTGGTCTCAGACAATCTTGCAGGTGAAGAAGCTGGATGTGGAGGTCCTGGACCAGTGTGGTTACACGTGGTCTGCGCTTGTGAGGCCGGTTGGATATACTGCCAAATTCTCGGAAACCACATTGGAGACGGCTTATGGTAGTGAAATGAACATTAAATTCACGGGCAACAGCTCTGGTGGACATTCCTGCAGTCAGCATGCCAATTGCACACTCACTCAAAACTTGCGACATCTGTGGCATTGTGTTGTGTAATAAAAGTGCACATTTTAGAGTGGCCTTTTATTGTGACCAGCCCAAGGCACACCTGTGTACTAATCATACCGTTTAATCAGCATCCTGATATGCCACACCTGTCAGGNCAGGTGGATGGATTATCTTGGCAAAGGAGAAGTGCTCACTAACACAGATTTAAACAAATTTGTGAACAAAATTTGAGAGAAATATACCTATTGTGTACGAAGAAAGTCTTAGATTTTTTATTTCAACTCGTGAAAAATGGGAGCAAAAACAAAAGTGTTGCTTTTAAATTTTTGTTAAGTGTATACACTTTGATGGATAAATATCTTATGAACTGGTAGTAAAATAATTATATATACTGTGATGTGAACAGATGTAAACATGACACTGTCAATGAAATGCGGCCTTCATATTGCCATGCAGTCAGTTGTTTCTGTTCCTTTGTTCCTTTACAGGGAACCAAAGTTCCTTTTACGCAAAATAGCATGTACCTTTTCAGGTGAAAACTGGATGAAACAAAAAACCTAGAAATTATTTATTGGGCAAGTGACTGCTTTTTCCGCCTCATTTAACCAGTGCAGTAATATAATGCATGTTTATTTAATGTTGATACCCACAGGATAATGAATTCCAACTTAAAGATGAGAACTTCCAGGTGGTAAAGGGCAGCAGCCAGGTGTTTCCTGCTCAGGTACAGAAGATGGGTATATACCTGGTGGTGATGATCAAGCCAGGACTTGTGCTCATGTGGGACCAGAAGACCAGCTTTTTCATTAAACTCAGCCCACTGTTCCAGGTAAACAACCGAGTGTGTATGTTCTTGATTGACAACTGGCTTTTGCACAAAGCAGTTATTGGTTAAGCCACTTCATTTCAGTCTGGCTTATTGTCACGATACACCATGATAATCTTCACAGAAACCCTGTGACCCTGTGCACTGTAAAAGTCACTCAACGTGCTGAAATCACAAAGAATTATCAGAAACCCTCAGAGACCCTACTTAGCCTCTTTTGGCTTATTGTTTTGTTTTACAGTACACACATTTACAGTATGGTTGTGTGTCAGCTGCTCTCATCAACCCAGATAAAGTTAGTGGCTAGCCAGTGAACACTGCATCTAGGTTAAGTATAATTTCCTCAGGAGCTGGTGGAGACAAAACAGAGGATGAGGTATTTTGTAGTACGCAGCTCTTTGGTAAACATGTTTCACTTTTAAAGACAGGACAAAGTTGAATGTGACATAGGGCACAGTTGCCATGAGTTTGGTGAGTATTACGCACAACAATGTCAGCACTTAATAAACAGTAAAGGCATCAAATGAAAATGCCAAACCTACGCTTGAGGGATGAAGGATATTTCAGTGACAACAAACAGGTGCCTTACTCTGTATCAGTCATATCATATAGCAGTAAATTCTGTCATTGGGTTCCTCCCTCTCAGGGTCAAGTCTGTGGTCTCTGTGGAAACTATGACGGCAACAGTAAGAATGACTTCACCACACGCTCCCAGGAGACAGTGGCAGACGTTCTAGAATTTGGTAACAGTTGGAAGGTTTCATCCAGCTGCCCAAACGCCCAGCTAATCACTGATCCTTGTGCCTCCAATCGCTACCGGGCAGCCTGGTCCCAGAAACAGTGTAGCATCATCACCAGTGTCACCTTCCAGATCTGTCATTCTCAGGTAACTATGGTGATAGCAAATATACTCACATGAATACACAGATAAATGTATATACATACAGAACCATTATCACTTTAATTGCCATAGTTTTTGGGAAATTATATAAATGTTATTATTTCTCTCCATCTTTGCACTAAGCGCTCATTGCTTTGTGTGTTGACCAGTTGGATGGTCTGCCCATCCATCTGTTCAATCAAAACGCTGGTCCAGACCAAGAAATCTTAAAAATTACTTGCCAGACTGTCAAATATTTGGACTGCATATTCACAGTCCTCAGCAGGTGATTCTTTATGATTTTGGCAACCCCTGACCTTCTAGCACCACCATCACCCCAATATTTCTACTATTAGCACCAATAGTACAGCCTGTGTGATTATTACTGTTGCTACCAGTGCCACTGCCACAATATTTTTTTTACCCTTGATCTTTATTATTCTGTTAAACAGTACATTATTTTGTGTTCAAGGTTGACCCTGGTCCATACTTTGATTCTTGCGTGAGAGACTCTTGTGCTTGTGACACTGGTGGGGACTGTGAGTGTCTCTGCACTGCTGTGGCTGCCTATGCCAAAGCTTGTAATGAAGCTGGTGCCTGCGTCACATGGAGAACTCCAAAACTGTGCCGTAAGTTTGGCCACCATCACACCAGGAAAATCTGAGCTACAGGATTTGGGAACTCTAGGGTGCAAAACAAAATCAGAAATTGTGTCTTTAGCCAAAATATTTTATTTATTTGTCAGATTAAGTAACCCTGACTTTTGTAACAAGAGCTAAGAACTATTTTCTTTGTCTCTTGCAGCTATTTTCTGTGATTACTATAACTCCCCTGATGGCTGTGAGTGGCACTACAAGCCTTGTGGAGCTGACTGCATGAAGACATGCAGGAACCCATCAGGAAACTGTTCCAACCTCATCACCGCCGTGGAAGGTATATTAGACAGATCTTTTGGCATGTGAAATCATTTAAAATAAACACATTATGGTCAATGTATGGCTCACCCATAAAGCAAACAGGAAAAACACTGAAGACAAGGACTTCATTCAACCTTGCTATATGCCATCATCACCTTTCAACATTCAGCAATCTTTGAAATCTGTGAAAGGACACCTACCTGAGCGCCCCCCCACTCTCATGTGCTGTCTTTTCTCTGTCCGTCTCTCTCTCTCTTGCCCTTTTCTTCTGTCATTTGTTGTTTTGCATCGAGGCTTATTTGTGTGTTGGCAGAATAGAGCCTGAAGCAACAGAGAGCCTGAAGCAAAACTACTGTGATAGGTGAACATGCATGTGAATCCATAAACAGACCGGTTAACCCCCTGTTTAACGGTATCTTCCAGTCTGCATACAAATGGGCAAAGGCAAATTCTAAAGTGCTTTGGATAAAAGCACTATATGAATGCAGTAGTTTACTATTTTAGTATACTTGTATTTCTACTGAGGGTAATCAAAATGTCACAATGGTGTTGCAGGCTGCTATCCGCAGTGTCCCCCAACCCAGCCCTACTTTGATGAAGACACCATGAAGTGTGTCGCCTGGGACCAATGTGGCTGCTATGATGACAAAGGCAACCATTACGGCATCGGAGAAAAGGTTCCATCGAACAACTGTTACACTTGGTATGTCTCATACAGAGGATTCATCCTCACACTAAGGGCTTAGCACACAGTAGGCAATAATATAATATGTAATATAAAATAACTGAGTAGAAAATATTTCATTTTTTGAGTGACTGTATCCTTACTTTGACCAATCAGCATAGGGCATATTGACATACCAATGAAATAGCCACTGACTGTTGAATCATTGTAGCTGCAGTTTTCATTGATCATGCAATGAAAACCTTGATACGTGACCCATAAGCATGATGGCTGGAGAATTCTAAACTCCCATGCTTCCTCCTTGTAATAATCTAATCTAATCTTTGATCAGGTTCTTTGTTTTCTAACTTTGTGATTTTTGGTGAGTTGAAGTGTAAAAATTTCAAACAAGAAACAACTGCCTTCAGTAATTAGCTTTAACTGCCTCCAGCATTTATGAAAACAGCAGCAGAAGCTAACATGCAAGAGAGGCAGGCGATGACTGTAGCTAATGTAGTGAGAATGGCTATGATGGGTGTGCAAGAGGCCATTATCTCATTTCAAAAGAACATGACTGTCTGTGCATCTTTGGTTGTAGACCAAAGTGTACACTGTAGATGGATAAGCTCAAAGAAAAAACGGATGGCCTGGAAGATCGTAAAAGGCGCAACAACTTATGGCTGGTGAAATCTGGCCGACTACAGCACCCACATGGCACAAAAAAGGAAGGCTTACAGCAGCATGCAGAGGAATCTGTGAGGACAGTGGATCATTCAATTTGAGTAGCGTTATAATAGCATCATTGCACCAAAACATTTTTTCCATGATCCCCATACAGACTGTTGGGTTGGGGAGAGTGCACTAGTTATAAATTCTGCACTAAGGTCGTAGACATGGGAGTTTAACGTTAGTATTGTTTGGATGGCTATTAAGGGCTTTATTAAAAATTTCACTTCTTCTTTTGCCTCACATTTAAACAAAACCAGGCTTCTTAGAATTAACACTCTCCAGCAAAAATGTTTCTTTTGGAGCAAGATCTTAAAAAGAAATACAGTGCTTTGATTAAAAACAATCTTTTCATAACTAGAGCACAACTAAATTATTTATTGAAAGCCGAAATTTATCATGCACAGAGTTCAACAGAAATACTATTTCAATGGGAGCAGCCAAAGTAAGCTTTTTGCCCTTGTTAAAACAATGTGAAAATTATCATCAATATGTTGCAAACAATTACCCTTAAAAGGTCTAGTCATTGACCCAGTAGAAATTAATAATACTTTAATGATATTTTATCAAAATTTATATACATCTGCAAACAACCTCCAAATGGATAAGTGTAAACTGTTTTTGGATTACCTTGATCTTCCAAAATTAGGTGTTCTAGAGGCAATGGATTTGGACTGCCCAATTTCTTTAACACTTAGCTCTTAAGAACACAATAAAGGTAGGTAAGTAATTTATTTTTTCAAAGTGTCATGCACCAAAAAGTGTCCAGCACGCATGTGCTTACAAGACACTACACCCCTATCAGGGTAAAGCAAGCAGTATAGGGTCTATACTATCGGAATTTTGGCTGCACTTTTGGGATATTCACACCGCCGGTACAGGCAATGGAAACAGGATTGTTTCATGGCCACATGAATATTCCTTCAATTTCTCTATTGCCCCAAAAAAGGGAATGATCTCACAGTGGTCTCACTGTGTGCACAGATATTAAGTTATATTCCAAGGCGCAGTATTAGTCTCAAGACTGGATAAATACATGGAATACATTGATTACTGGAAGAAATTAGATCAGTTACTTCATAAATATCTGTGGCAAGGGAAACATCTTTTTACTATACTGCAGCCTTTTAAAGTTGATGGGGGTCTTTCACTCCTTCACTTTCAGCTTTACCACCAATGTTTGTAGCTACTTCCAATAATAGCATGGTTGAATCCACTGCCGTTGACTTTTTGGAAGGTAGTAGACGAATCAGTAACTAATGTCCAATCTAATGTACAAAAAAAATGCATGCTTAATTTTGATCCAATGATAACCTATACAATAACGAATTTGAGACTAGTTGAAAAGAGGATGAATTATGACCTGAAGGGACATTTACATACTCAACTGTGGCACAATAAAGCTATTAATATAGGGAGCAAACCTTTTGAATCAAAATCCTGGTCATCCAGAGGTATTTATATACTTTATGTACTGTGTCTGTTTGATATACCGGGTTCATCATTTTTTCTGTATCTGAAGCTATGGTCTGCACTGCATGCCTATGAAGTCCCATGGGGACAAGGATTAAACATGCACCAAGTTATTCATAGTTTTCACGTGACGTCACACCCTTATAGGAATGCCCACCTGGAGGACAAAACAAGGCTTTGTTCCACTGCCCACCAGTTATTTTTACCAGGTTTAGCCAAAATGCCAGATAGTTGTTGTTCAATCAGATGCACATCCGACAAGGAGACAAACCTGGGTTGTGCTTCTACAGAATCCCGCCCAAGTTTTGATTCAGTTTATGTCATAAGATATTGTGTTCATCTTATTACTGCCCTGTCACTACTGCCCTAGAACGCTGACTACAGGGACCCTGAATCCGATCGCCAGGTTATGAGGTGATTTATAAAAGTGTGTGAACATTTTATTTAAAATATTACATTAAAACATTAAAAAAATCTATTTAATAGCAATATCTCCTCTATTCAAACAATGGCTCCCTTTTAAAAGTCCATATGTCTGTGCTTAGTGCGACAATATCACAGCGTCATGTTCCGTTTAACATTATTATCTTATCTTTAATATCACAATCCAAATCATATCCACAACGTTAACTACTCTTTTGGAGCGCAGTGGCTGAAAACACGTGTGATCCACTGATCCGACGAGCCACCCAGGCCGGGCAACAGGAGCGGGAGCTGCCGCTGAAGCCCCCACGAGGAGGAGGCAGAGGAGAGTCGGGGAGAGCGTCGGGGCAGCATTATTGACCCATCCAGATCGAAAATACATAACTGTCTGTACTTTTGTATGCTTTCATCCTGGCAGCACTGTAACCTGGGATTATGCACAAGATCTATGTAAAAAAAACCAAAGTGGAGCTCTGGCAGGGACTTTCGTTGTTTTTAGTGATTGAAATACTGCGGCGGGTGCTGTATATGGATCGCAAGTGCCCAAAACTTGCAGTTTGCTCACATATCTGTGTTTTTCGTCTTTTGAGAGGTGATCTAAATATCCGTGGCTTGAAACAGATAGAAACAGACAAGCCTGTGCTGCAGTTCTATGGAGTGTCCAGTGTTGGCTGCCGTGTTTTGCCCTCCAGACCTTCCCGCCAGTCACGTGACTGAAAATTATTAATAGAGCACATTTTCAAATCTCCCTTTACAGGATTTGTATCATAAATGTAGTCTTGAATTCACACAATGAATTTTACCGACCCTAATATTTTTTAAAAAGTTGGAAAATAGGAAAATAGATCTGGTAGTTGGAGAAGAATCAATCGACTGGGAAGCAGTTTGGGGACATATCTTCAACTCATCCAAAAATCCAAATGACCAATTAAAGGTGTAGTCTGCGATTCTAATCCAATACACTTTTTGTCAAATTCAGAGAATATCTCCTCACGGTCTGCTAGCATTCCAATCTGTGTGTGCACTGAAAAAAAGTCTGGTGTTCATACACAGCCCTGGCTCTGTAAACGGAAAACAAACAGAGTGGCTCGCATCAAGCAACCAACCCGTTCTCATTCACAGGTCGTCAAATACCGACGCATTAGCCGCGTTTCCACTAAACATTTTGGTATAGTATGTCACAACTCGTGGTCCTGCACAGGACAACTAATGTGTTACTTGTGCAAGTTTGAAGGAGCACTGAAGGGAGCGGTGTATTTGTTTGGCTGTTGAGTTCAAAGTTTTCTCCAGAATCGTTGACTACACCTTTAATTCACTTCGAATTTGGCCACAGAATCTATTGGTCCCATATTGTGAAATACAATATGAAGGAGCTTTCAAGTCCAAATTGTGATCTGTGAGATTCTTGGCTCTTACAGGCATATGGTGTGGGACTGTCCTTCTCTCTATGCATTCTGAAAATATTTAACAGGTGTACTGTCGAGGTTAATAGCGAAATACATACCTTTACAGCTAATTTTATTATTTGTTAATAATGATTTTGTTTGTTTTTAAGCTAGCCTATTGTAATGGTTTGCGAATATAATAGAATGTGTCTACATTTTAATTTCAACTTTGCAGTCAGTGTTTAAAGGAGGCATCCAAAGTAAGGCTGTTTTGGTTTATCTGCTTACATTTGAAATGTAAAATTTTACATTTCTGTCCCCAGTACCATTTCTGTCATAGGCCATTATTGTCTCTGGCTGGTCCAAAAGCAAAAATTTTACTACAGTATACAGAGCTATAAAACTTTACAATATTGTCGACCTGCTTAGGATCTAAGTTAAACCATGCTGGTCTCATCCCTTAACTAAACGTGTCTTTGTAAAGTGATTGGCTCAAAATGTGTCTGCATGCACATGACTAGAGAGAAAGACACATTTTTGCAATATTTGCTCTGTCAATTGAATACTAATGAAAACTAAACATTTTCTACTCCTGATTTACATCTTGAGATTTGCTTTACTTCATCTGATATAATTACAGTTGTTTGTGGCATAAAAATGACTGTTGTATTTGGGCTAAATACAGAAATGGAAATGAGAAAATGTTATGGCATAATTTATCAAAAATCTTTATTTTGTGCATCTCAAAGCAATTTTTCAAATAAAATAAAAAAGGGCAATGACGTGACCATAATTTCCTTTAATTTTAAAGCTCCTGTAAAGTCTCTGGAATAAGGTGCAGCTACAATGTGAACTGTAAGTATATATACTGACAGTGTATTTATTTATTTATTTATTTATTTATGTGAGTACAAACACAAAGACAAACACACACACACACATATAAATGTTACTATATATACTTTATGTATACATACACATATATATATATATACATATGTATACATATACCCTATATATACCCTAGAGTTCAAGGATATATATATATATATATACATATCATATGTATAAAAGATGAAGACATATATAATTAATATAATATAATTAATATACAATGGAATATATTGTATATATGTATACGTGTGTGTGTGTGTCTGTCTGTATATAGCTATATATCTATATATACAGCATATATAAATACATATAAACGAAAATGGAATAGATGACACTTTTGATCTGCAGCTTGCACGTGCTACATTAATGGAAAAACCTACGAATATGGGGCAATCATCTACGACACTACGGATGGCCTAGGAAACTGCATCACAGCTGAGTGTGGGGCCAATGGGACTGTGACCAGGAGCATGTATACCTGCTTAACGACTACCACCCCTGGCCCCACAACAACTCTCTTTACATTCAGCACAGTTGGAAAAACAAGTTCAGGTACGAAAATCTAAACAGAATACGTCCACTTGTTTTGCTTTCATGGTCTCAATGACTGTTGAAAAAAATAACTACATATTTTACGACAAGAAAATGATGTGCAAAAACAAGAGATACATTGGTAGTGAGGAAATCTGTATGAAATTCTTGATATTAGAAAACTTTTGCATTGACCACAGTATGCCTAAATTTCACAGTTGTAACTACGTCACCATCAAAAACCACAAAGGAAACCACCTCCAAATCTGCAGAGACAACCACGTCAGAAGAAACAACAAGAAGCACTGAAATGACAAAGCCAACTGAAGAAGTCACCACTGGCACGACTGTTAGTGAAACTACGACCTCAGTGACAGGTGTCACAACAAAAGGCCTAGAGACAACGGTTGTAACATCACAACCATCTGTTGGTACAACAACTACGAAAGTACCAACAAAAACAACAAAGGGAACCACTGCCAAACCTGAAGGAACAACAACATCAGAAACAACAACGGCAAGGTTTGAGACAACAAAACCATCTAAAGTCACCACTGGCCCAGTAACAACCTCGACCACAACTGTTGTCAGCATTACGACCTCAGTTCCAGGTGCCACAACAACAAGCCCAGTTGTATCATCACAACCATCTGTTACTACCACATCTACTAAAGCACCGCTAACAACAACTGAGGAAACCACAGCCAAACCTGTAGAAACAACAACATCAGAAACAACAACGGCAAGGTTAGAGACAACGAAACCAGCTAAAGTCACGACTGGCCCAGTCACAACCTCTACCACAACTATTGT
>NTHP01000624.1:348580-376786 GCA_003416845.1 Oplegnathus fasciatus
AAGGGAACCACAGCCAAACCTGTAGAAACAACAAAACCAGAAACAACAACAGTAAGGGTTGAGACAAAAAAAACACCTAAAGTCACCACTGGCCCAGTAACAACCTCGACCACAACTGTTGTCAGCATTACGACCTCAGTTCCAGGTGCCACAACAACAAGCCCAGTTGTACCATCACAACCATCTGTTACTACCACATCTACTAAAGCACCGCTAACAACAACTAAGGAAACCACAGCCAAACCTGTAGGAACAACAACATCAGAAACAACAACGGCAAGGTCAGAGACAACAAAACCACCTAAAGTCACCACTGGCCCAGTAACAACCTCAACCACAACTATTGTTGAGACGACGACCTCAGTTCCAGGTGCCACAACAACAAGCCCAGTTGTATCATCACAACCATCTGTTGGTACAACAACTACGAAAGCACCAACAACAACTAAGGGAACCACAGCCAAACCTGTAGAAACAACAAAACCAGAAACAACAACAGNGCCAAACCTGTAGGAACAACAACATCAGAAACAACAACAGCAAGGTCAGAGACAACAAAACCACCTAAATTCACCACTGGCCCAGTAACAACCTCAACCACAACTATTGTTGAGATGACGACCTCAGTTCCAGGTGCCACAACAACAAGCCTAGAAAAAACCGTTGTCACACAAAAGCCACAAACAACAAGTGTAATTACAAAACCTTCTGTTTTGAATACAACTATTGTGGCTTCCACTGTAATCACACGAACAACAGCTCCAGCTACAACTTCTATTGGCCCAATAACACAGACACTTCCTGGCAGCACAACTGTTTACACAACTAGTGCAACCACTGGACCGGCCAGAACCACAGTTGTTTCCACACTATCGCTGTTTACCACAACTACAGCATGTGTCTGCATTGTCAATGGAACTTCACATCTTCCTGGTAGGTGATTCTTCATTTTCGATTTTCACGTTCATCTTGTTTCTTTTATAATGGGGTCTCAGCACAGAAGGTACAGAGATCCTTTTTGTGTTCCTGTTTTTCAGATCGCTGTTTTTTTCCCCTCATTTCAAGGTCCAAAATGTAATTATTATTTTGTACATTCTAAACTATAAGCTTACTGTAAAGCCCACATTTCTTCTTTTCCATCATCCTATTTTCCACACGATTTAGACATTCAATTGAACAGTAAACTTCCATCCATAATCATTTTTACAATTTTGCACAGAAACACTTTTTTTTTTATGCAATGTGAATTCAGTCTCCTACAAAACTGAACCTACATATAAAGTAGACATTTTGAAATAGACATATAACACACGGACGAAATTGTGAGGAATGAATCAGGAACGACCAGATAATTTCTAGACGTTTGTTAATAAGTAGGTCCCGAATAGATAATGAGGACTATGTGGTAGATAATGATGAGTTACTACAGAACAAAGTAGAAGATACTATATCAGTGAACCATTAGGTAATGATTAGTTCATGAATATCTTTGAATCAACATACTGACTTTATGAAACAACTGACTTTATGATTAGTAACTCTTTTTGTGCACCCTCAAGTGATACATCACACTGAGTAAATATTAAGTAGTCCCTCATTCCTTGATGATTATTCAAGGTTCAATTGATTTTTGTCATTTTACAACACAGGGTTGCACAATGAAATGAAAGTTGTAGCCCACTTCATACTCCACACACAGAACATATGCAGATATTTAAAATTAGAATTGAATAAAAATAAAAATAAGAAATAAAAACAATATATACTATATAATGTGCAAAACCAGCATGACGGAAAATTCTGCCATTCATTTGTGGTGGAGTGCTCAGGATGAGATGACTCTCACAGCCTCAGCTGCCTTCTTGATGCCAGCTTTCAGTCTTTTTTCAGGCTCTGGCAGTGTTGTATGCAGGGTGCGATTTGTGAAGGGGGGAGGGGGTGTTTTTGAAACGTTTTTATTCATGAAAATAAATCACAAACCGCAGTGGTCCTATGTAGATCAGATCGTTTCAATCACTGTGCCCAGCGGCGGTGGGTCTCTCTCTCTCTCTCTCTCTCTCTCTCTCACGTGCACAGGCCATGCTCTCTCGACTTCACTCTCTGAGTTCCTCTAGGTTGTTGCAACATTGTTGCAGAAGGCTGCAGTTTATTTGTTACATTGTTGCAAGCCGTTCGTACCTGGACTAGTAGGAAATAGTAATACCTGGTAGTTTAATGCACCTCATGCAACAACACGGTGGTTCAGCTACGTCACTTTGTGCTTCAGCTGTTGGCACATCCAGTTTTCCTGAGGCACAGCCAAAGGTTTTGTTCTGGGTACGCCACTGTTATGAACTTTAATAAAACAATTTTGGAACTTGAACTTGAACCACTGCATTTGCAGGAATATTTTAATCCATTTTTAAAAATTTAAATTCATCAAGTAGCGCAATATTTTCACTGTCATGCCTTGTCCTTTCCTCCTGCGTAGGACACAACAAA
This sequence comes from Oplegnathus fasciatus, assembly GCA_003416845.1. Lineage (NCBI taxonomy): Eukaryota > Metazoa > Chordata > Actinopteri > Centrarchiformes > Oplegnathidae > Oplegnathus > Oplegnathus fasciatus. The sequence goes on from NTHP01000624.1 coordinate 351,062, forward strand.
ACAAAAGGTTAAATGCTACGGATCATGCATGGATCAAGGGCAATGGAACCAGGATCATCACGTAGCCTAGACGCAGCGTCATTTCTACTGTCACACAAGCGCGAGTGCTGACAGTGAAAGTCTATTTCTGTTTTTATTGTTTGCACTATCCACCTTATTTTGGAACGCAAATACGGACACAGTTTCCAGGTTTTTGTGTGAGACTTCCGGTCAGGCACTTCCGGTCATCGGCTAGCTTACTTTTCAGTGCAGCAGAAGCTAACACAACAACTTTTTGGACAACTATGGCGTTAAGGAAAACTGGAATTGTTAAATACGCTAATTAAGCTAGTTAGCTCTGTTGACAGAAACGATCAAACGGAAGTAAGGCACAAAAACCGGAAGTTCGACCAACTGTTAACTTCGCGTTCCAAAATAAGGTGGATAGACTGCAACGCTTTATTTAGATATACAGTATTTTTAAAATATTTTTATTTTAGGTATTTTATATGGTCTGTTGGTGAAGTAGCATCAATCACTATGAGGGGGGATACATTTTGTCCCCACCGGAGATAAAAATAATTCAGCAGAGGCAGGGAAATCCCCCCTCTCCGGCAAATTGGACCCTGGTTGTATGCTTCCTTGTCACCTCACTGAAAGGCAGCTTTTTTGCTCGGGCCCTCACTTCTTCATTCATCCAGTTTTCTGGATGGGGAATTACTCTATTGTCTTTGTGATTACTACATCATCAACACATTTGTACGATGTCATTGATGATGTATAATCCTCAAGATGTGGTTCTCCTGGCAGCATCTCTGAACATGTGCCCGTCTGTGCACTCAAAACAGTCCTGTATAGCTGCTGTAGCTTCATCTGTATTCACTTAAAGTTAAGATTTTCATTTTGTTGTCTTTCGTGGCACCTATGGCGATAATCGATAATTGCAGATGTGTTTTTGGACCTCACTTCAGTTTCAGTTTCAAGTTTCATCGTCTGTTGTCATCGATCTTTTTTTTGTTTGTTTGGCCATAGTAATCGTTTACTCGCAAAGGCTAGCAGAGACCAAAAAAAAACATTTGGCGCTTCACACACAGGTGAGTTGTAGAGCAAATCTGTTGCGTTAAAAGCCTTGTTGAAAGCATAAAATAAGTGGACCTTGCTTTCGGGTCTGAAAAGGGCAGACACTGTTTCCAAAAAGAAGTCCGATTGTATGCATGTCTATGAGAAAATGGCCCTACTTCTCACGTGATTTATTACCTCAGTAAACAGCTAGCTAGTGGTAGCATTAGCTGAAAACTTAGCGCTCAGTGCAGTAGCAGTAGTGCCCTTGCCTTACTAAAGTCAGAACAAACTTTTTAAAAGAGGCCTTGTAGATCTAATATGAGTGAAGATTCAGCAACTGGATTGCTTATTTCTTGCCTCAAATTTGTTCAGAAACAGATTTTGGTGGACTGCTAAGGTGAAATAAGTGAAAGTTTACGTAGCCTACTTCATACAACGGAACCCCTCTACTCATGCTCAAATCCCATTGGCTCACAGAACTGGCAGCTCCACCGCCTCGTCCAAATATGGTCACTTCTGGCACAAAAAAATCAAGAAGTCAACGGCAAAAACGCCTAACTCAAGGCTTCAAAACAGTAGTCCACAAATCAAGGGGTGACGTCACGGTGGCTACATCCACTTATTTATACAGTCTATGGTTAAAAGCCTAACTGTGCGCCACTTGATTTTTCCGGGAAAGTCGCTGCAGACACCCAGGTTGTAATATTGCAAATGCAAGGGCTTTCATCAGTGGGCCATAGGCTCAATCACCATTGTGTTGCATCATTCAGCGATAGATAGTGACTTAACAGACATTTATTTAAATGACAATCCTCGAGGTTATATCTTTAACTATTTTTTCGATGGTTTGACCATTTTAATCAGCTGGGAGTAAGTTGGGAGGAGAAATAGGGAAGTGTGGTCTGGTAGTCCAAAGTGGGAGCGGGGGAGTGCTTTGTAGCTGTCAGAAATGTTTGTGTCAGCTACAATAAAAATACCATCCAGTTGTTTTGTCATGTGACTGCTGATGACTTCATACAGTTCCTGTATTGCATTGTTTTTAATTTGCGTCTGGGGGAATGTAGACAGCAGCAACAAAAGCGCCAGTGAATTGTCTGGGCAGATAATATGGTCAGCATCTTAGCATTAAAAATTTGATATCTGGGAAACATTGTCCATCAACTTTGACTGCCTTTGAGCACCAAGCATCACTGATGTAAACACAGAGTCTGCCTGCCCTCGTCTTATCGGACTCTTGTGTTGTGTCGGCGCAGAACATGGTCCATCCATTACGTGCAATAGCTTGATCCGGGATGTTGTGATGAAGCCAGGTCTCTGTAAAGATGTGGGGACAACAGTCTCTGATTTCCTGTTGCTGAGTTAGCCTGAGTCTTATCTCATCCATTTTATTTTCCTGCGACCAGACATTAGCCAGGAGTAGGCTGGGTAGTGGAATGGTCTCTGGTCCAAGCTGGGTTAACTTAGCTCTTATCCCGCTCTCTTCTCCCTCTTCCTGGGGCAGTCGCACCACTTGCGATGGCATTTGGTGTGGCTGGGTTGTCGGAAGATGTTTTAGGCAGTGATCATCTCAAGGTTGGCTGCACTTAATCCAATCCCTGCACTTCCTATTCCGATGTTGAGTGTTTTCCTGTCCTAGGTAATAAGTGCTTCAGTAAAAAAGGCGAAAAAGTAACAAATAAATTTACAAAAATGTAGCAAAGTTTGAGGGAGCTACTGGTCGCCACATCTGCACCCACCACCATCATATCAATTATCTTACCATTACAGTTTCTGTGCACCCTCAAGAAAAGTGGTGCATCATACTGAGGAGTTAAGTAGTCTGTAACATTACTTCATGATTATGACAAGTAGCCACTGAGTGTTTACTGGGGAGTTCGCAATTAGTTCTTTAATAAAAAAAAGAGGGACAGCAGGATTAAAATAAATCTTTTAATCACCATATTCAGTACATATACATTGACATCTATGTCATAATCTGTAGTAAGGAATAGGGATGTACCCAAATCCGAATACGTTATTCGGGAAAACACAAATAATGCGATGGAAACAGATATTTCTTCTACCCGAAGTTGCTCGTTATTATTTGGGGGGAAAAAAGCCATGATTGACACGTCTGTGCGTCAGCTATTTCTTCAAATCGATTCATTTCCCATTCTGTTTGCAACATAGGACTTCACTAGGATTTCACTATCTAGTTGTTTCATTTACTACACATTATTGAAAAGTGATCACTATATTCTGTAGTCGCACCCAGCGAGTCAGCGCAAAGCAGGCAGCGGACTGAGAGCTGACCGTTCCCGGCTATCACTCAGGGAAACTCTCCCATCGAGGAGGAGGAGGCGTCATGTGCGGGAGCTATAGTGAGACAAAAGCCTGGTGTGGCAGCTGGATTTCTTTCAAACCCTGCAACCCATACATCAAAAAGGAGCTTAAAACCTTTAATTTTGTTGGTACTTTATACTGTTACTGTTACTTTATATTTACATTTGCATTTGTATGGTGCCACTCTGACGTGTTATGATTGGTAGGTCTATTTATCTTTTAAATTTAAATTTTAAACACAGGAATATAAAAGACTGTATATGTTAGTAATTGAAGTAGATATGAGTAGTACAGACAGACATGGCAAATAAAAGCTATTCTGCGTGTGTGTGTGTGCGCCCCACTTGGGCCGCCCCAGTCAAAAAAGTCTTTATATATATATATATATATATATATATATATATATAGAGAGAGAGAGAGAGAGAGAGAAATTTATAAAACATTTTTTTCAGTTTCTGTTTCATAATTCGTGCTCTCAATATAATGTTTATGGCATGAAACACTCGCTTTCAGGCTTTGTCTCTCGCTCTCTCACCGCCCAAACACAGCCACAATACCACTCCTTAATGAAAGCCAGTAGCTCAATGACGGATCGGCCATCTGGAGCACTGGGAGTTTTCCCGGTTGTTTAAGGGGGAGGGGGTTGCGGTTACTGCGGTCACTGCCACATTTTGAGACATTACTGTGGAGTAAAGTTTTGTCGGCCCTTGGGGGGCCGTCTAACTACCTGGGGTCCCAAGCAGTTGCCTGCCTTGCATGTTCACAAGCTGCACGTCTGCCCTGAGAACTGACAAAGTAAGAAGCATTTGCAAAGTCAATGCTTTGTATATTGATGAGCACTGGCCTTATAATGTGGGCTTTTTACAATGTGACAACGTTGATGTTATTTAGTTACTCATTTAGTACTTTATTACATACATTAATATATTAGAGACTAACAACCAACCCATTTTTCTTCGACAAGGATTTAATGAAGGAACAAAACCTACAAAAATGATAAATTGTGTATTTCTTAAATTGCTGTATTGTCCAATTGGAATCAATATTATACTAGTGGTATATAGTATATTATTATATGAACTTATATGAATATACTAACATTGTATAATTAATATATTAATATTATACTAACATTATACTATTATATTAACATTAAACTTTTTATTTAATGTTGTTATAATAATGTTATAATATTGTACTAATATACTAATTTATGCTAAATACTCTTCAAGGTTGAGGATAGTGCATCTGCCCTCCTCCTAAGAGCAACACGTTCCCCTTGTTCTATTTTACATCTATTTTACTAAAGTTATTGTTATAAATGTTGCTCGGTAATCTTGTTTACATAAAGTGTGGCATGGGTTGTGTGGGTGGTGGTGTATCGCTGGGCTGTCGTCAGGCTTTTTTTCATATTCCAGCTCCAGGATTGGTCCATCATTACAATCAATCAATCACTCAATTTAATTTAAAGAGCAGAGTCACCATGCAGCATCGTCCCAATACACTTTACAATTAAAAGAATACATAGGACGAAGCATACAGCAAGTAAATAAGATAATAAAAATAAAGCAGCCATTTAACAACATGTTAAAGGGATGTTAAAACGGTGTTAAAGCAAGCAAATAACATAATAAAAATGAAATAAAAGAACCATATTAAAATTAGGGTAGGCTGTAATGGAGTGAATAAAGGTAGGTTTTCAGTCTTGATTTAAAGATTTCAACTGAACATACTTCTTTAATATATAATGGAAGTCCATTCCAGAGATACGGGGCATGGTAAGCAAATGCTCTGAAGCCACCTGATTTTCTGTTAACTGAAGGAATGACAAGGAGACCAGCAACGAAAGAGCGAAGTGGGTGAGCTGGTGTATATGGTGTAATCAGTTCAGATAGGTAAGGTGGTGTAAGACCATGCAAGGCCTTAAAGTTAAAAGAAGAACCCTAAAATCCACTCTAGCTTGCATCGGTAACCAGTGAAGAGAGGCCTGAATGGGTGTTATATGATTAAATTTTCTCGTTTTTGTCAGAATTCTAGCTGCAGAATTCTGAACAAGCTGAAGGCTTCTAGTGGCAAAATTAGGAAGACCAGAGAAAAGGACATTACAATAATCCAGTCTGGAGGATACAAATGCATAGATTACCGTTTAAGCATCACACAGTGATAAAATAGGTCGGATCTTGGCAATATTACTAATGCTGTCTTGGTAATAGCCTTGATATGAGACTGGAATGTCATACGATAATCAAAAATCACTCCAGTTTTTGATGGTCAAGCTTTCAGAAATAATACAGCCATCAATTTTAACACTCAAGTTCTGATACAAAAGCCCATATTTGGCTGGACCAACAACTAATAACTCTGTTTTATCAGCATTTAACAGCTAAAAGTTTGTATCCATCCATTGTTTTGTTTTTTATTTATTATACTTTTATGCTTTATTTCTTATTTTATATACTTAACACTTCTACAGTAAAAGCTGCCAGTTTATTTACTACAAATAAGAATAACAGCCAATAAGAAATCAACACAAATATCAGCTCTAACATGTTTTTTATGTCAAAATTTAAAAAAGTTTTTTTTTTTCTGGATGCAATTTTGGCGCCCCCCTCTGGGTGTCGGCCGCCTGTGTCGCCTATAGGAAGCCCCCCCCCCCATGTATCAGGCTCCGAACACTTAATTGGTGTACAGAAAGACACACTGAAAATGATACAGAAGTGATCAGAAACTGGAATCTGTAAAATAGATGAAACATCAGCATCAATACCCTTTGTAAAAGTATAGTCCAGTGTATTTCCACGGTTGTGGGTGGCATCCTTCACATTTTGGGTAAAGTCTAAACCAGTAACAAGGTCAATAAATTCCACTGCAGTCATTTATATGCAGATTAAAATCACCCAGTGAAATTACTTTTTCATATTTGACAAGAGCAGTCGACGATAATTAAGAACAGATAAAAAGTTTGGATTGTGCTTTGGGGGGGTCTATAAATGGTTAATGCAAGAATGTGCAAGAATGAAGGTTGAGAACTCTCCCAAAAAAATTCAGTGCAGGTGAACAAGTTACCACCCCCTTTCTTGCCTTGTCTAGCAGAAAATACAGAGCTATAGTCTGGGAAAGAAGCCTCAATAAGTGTCACTGAGGCAGTGGACGAGAGCCAACATTCAGTAAGAAATATAAAATGTAGACCATATTGAGAGATAAAATCATTGATACAAAAACTCTTACTACAGAGTGATCTAATGTTCAATAATGCAAACTTCAAGTCATCTGAGGAGGACATGGAAGGTGCAGAATCAAGCTTCTTTAAGCTGATTTGCACTAAGGTTTTTGGCCTGGGCCTAATTCTTTGATTTGAAGTATAGGCACCAGCTTGAGTTCTGTTACACAGGACATGTATGCTGTAGTGGAGGTCAATACCTATGCCTCGAGAGGTGGTAGTAGGCCCTCCTAACCACAAGGGGAAGCTAGTGTGTTTTGTAGGGGAGGGAGAGGTTGCTGGTGGAGACCGGGAGTGACCAGGAGTGGATGATAGAGATGGGAGGTTCGACTCTTTTTACTGACTCGAGTTTGTATGAGTCACTCACTAAAGAGAGTCGGGTTTTCAAGGCACTCAAGTCACTTTATTGTTTCCATTTTTTTTTTAAAAGTCAGTCATTCTGCTTAAAAGATGTGAACAGCTGGGATAGTGAGTAACATTACTGAACAACTGATTGAGTTAGTGATTCATGCAGGTCGAGTCAGACCTTCAGCTCGGGGCAGGGAGCGGGCTCCGGGCTGGGAGAGCAAGTACTGAGTTGAAACAAGTGCCAAAGTGGTTGCTTTTCTGACAGGGCTAGGTTAATAATACAGTAGTTAACTTGATACATTTCCACAAATACAGTTAATATAAGAGTTGTACAATAGTGTGAGTGACACGTGATCTCGCCTCATCTTCTTCTTCACAGTTCGCACTAGTAAGTAATATTCCGTCCACTGAATGATAAAGATTTTTTAACTCATTTCCCAAGTTGTGCCTCAGTAAGTGTTTTAAACAACCTTCTGGGATTTTCAAACATCGCCAGTTTACTATCTTATAGAGAAATCAATGTGTCTGTGATCCAAATGTATGCTAATACAGGAGGGGCACAAACTGGGGCTATAAATAAACTTTTCTGCTCACATCAGCACCAGCATCAGCTAGTTCAGTTTGTCAGGCTCATTCAATACAAACTTTTCACAATAATCCCTGTTTTTCTGAATCGCTGTAACGAAACATAGCATTGCCTTTTTTTAAAACGCAGGGCTGTTTTCAGCCTGAACACCCACTAACTCTCTCTTATTAAATAAATTTGTTTTTGAATCAGTAATCCTTTAATTTGTATGCTAAACTTTTATCTCCGCTCTCATTTTTACAGGGGACTTGGTGTACAATGTCACTGATGGCTTAGGATGGTGTTACATTGCATATTGCAATGCATCTTGTAAAGTTGAGACACAATCCAGTCCGTGTCCCACACCGATACCCAGCACAACTGCCCGTTCTACCACTGCAGTGTTTGGCACCACTACAAAGGCCCCAATGTCAAGCTCAATTCTTCCCACCACAACTATTTCTACCTCTACTTCCATTCCATCAACAACCCCACCCACAACGACCCTGGACTGCAATGATGTGTATCCACCAAGAAAGGTGTGATATAGACAAAATGTGTTTTTATTCATGATTGTGTTTCCAAAAGACTAAAGCATTATATTTCACCAGTAGCTGCTTTGTGTCCAGGAACACACTTGCAGGGATATTTCTGTTAAACTTAAGGCTCTATGGGCCATATTTTGGAGTTGGGGCACTGAACTGGCTTTTTCCTAGGGCACACTGAGGTTATTTCCTTGGTTTAGTATCTTGATGACTTGTGGTTACAATACAGACAGATGTGTGGCTGTCATGAGCAACATGAGATTGTTCAGGTTTAATTTTTTTTATAGTGGTGAGTGAATTTTAAAGTGAAAAGTAGAGAATGTGGTTGGCCATGATTGTCACAGCCTCTAACACACCCACCTATAATGTATGATAAAGTATTCTTTCTGGTCCCGCCCCATATCAATGTGCCACAGGTGTACTGATGAGCCTGGCTACAAAATTCCAAAAATGCACTTGACACGGCCCGACTCACTGGGCCCTGCATCTTGAAAAATCAGTTGAATGGATGTATCAAACAAGTGTAACTATTATAGTGTAACTATTGTTTTACACAGCCATGGTTTCCTGCATGACTTACTGCTTCTCAATTCCCATCCAGAATGGAGAGTCCTGGAAGGCTAGCAACTGCACTATAGCTACCTGCACCAATGGCAAGGTCACAGAGACACCTACTCCCTGTCCCACAGTACAGCAACCCATCTGTGCCAATGGACGCAAAGCTGTCAAGGTCTATGATGATAACGGATGCTGCTTCCACTATGAATGTGAATGTAAGTTGAATCTTTCAATCTTTCAATACAGTTTACCACGTTTTACTTTTATATTATATATAATCTTGTGTCAGTGTGCTCATACATTCCCTCTGCAAATGAATCAGAATTGCACTACACTGTAAACTAGAAAGTACTGGAGGGGCCTATCTCTAACTAATTTCAGGCTACGTTAGGAGGCAACAAACACATGGGATTTTACATTTAATTATTTATTAATTATTATTTAATTGTTTCAAATTCAAGTTTCATAAACGCAAACCAAAATTCCCCACCCACTCTTCCGTTTGTGTACATCAGTAATTGTGTTCATTAATTATAACCTAATGGCTTAATTTTTTCCTTCTAATAATTGTTTCCTAGTATATCCCATATTTAATGCACGTTTCTTTTCATCGGCACAACCATCCTTGTGATGGTGGAAATCTCATTTGCTATGTTAGGCCTGATCAGAGGCGGAGATCTTCCAATGCAAAACTGCTGGCAGTCACAAATTGTGTGACCTTAGTAAATCCAGCAGAATACATAATCAACCTCTGTTAACATGTCTCCTATTGTTTGTGCGATCCTCCCTTAAATACATATGCAATGAGGAGAGAGACGCGCTTAGCAAATACTTCCAATCAGCGACTCCAGCCTTGTGCATCCATTTATGTAAATTTGTTATTGTAATAATAAAAATGTTTGGAATAAGTTGTAGTTGCATTTGGATCCAGATCTGTATTAAAAATCCACATAGGGATATGTAAAATGCCATCATGTTTTGCAACGTCTCTAAGTTAAATGTGTACTTGTCATCTAAACGTGGTTACCATTGTACAATGCCTTCATGATTTAATAGTGTAAAATAGGCCATGCATATAACATATTATATACATACATATAACATGTATTAATTCAAATATGTTATCTAGAAAATTTGGTTAAGATTGGATGATTTGTGGGAGGAGTGGTAAAAAAATGATTTGTCTTGTTTCAGCAGCTATATAACTACTAAAGCAATACTGTTGTAGATACTAACTGCTAATAAGCAAACAGCCTTCTTGGTGGAGGTAATTATGTTATCTGCCTGTTCCAGTTCTTACTTATAATTTCCATACATGGTTTTTGTTATCCTGCAGGTGTTTGCAACTTCTGGGGTGGATCCCACTACAAGACATTTGATGGAAAACTGTATAGTTTCAAAGAGAACTGCTCTTACTACCTTGTCAAAGAGATTATTACAAAGTATAACCTGACTATTATAGTGAATAACGGTGGCTGTGATCCTTCAGATAGCACATTCTGTCCCCAGGCTCTCATTGTTACATACCAATCCTACAAGGTAGTTTTGACTCAGTTGAAGACTTCAGGAACGACAGTTTATGTGGTAAGCAATGATACAAATTGGCATTTGTTGTTTTAGTGTCTCACTTCTTTACTTCATTAATTATTTTGAGAGTACTGAATTAAATCCGTCAATCAAAGTTGTGTGATGCATGGTACAGTCGGAGTTAGAAATGCTGCTGTGCTTGTTCAGTCTCCCCTAATGTGTTTTGTCTCCTTGTTCTACAGGTGTATGTGAATCAGAAACGTATCTATCCCGCCTACAGCAATTCTGTCCTGCGCCTCACTAGCACAGATATGGTGATCACATTGGAGATACCGGAGATCAACACAAAAATAGTCTATAGGGGCTCCTCCTTCAGCATTGACCTTCCGTATTCCCTCTTTGGTGGGAACACTGAGGGACAGTGTGGTGAGTTACCCTAAGGCCTAACCGACATCTTTTAAATAATTATCTATGATTTTTAAATAAGATATTTTATCATTAGAGGAGCTCTGTATTATTTCACTTGTGCCCATGCATCCTTGGGATGTAGTTCAAACCTCTTTTGACCTAACCCTATTCAGTGACCATTAGCAGCCAAATCATGGGTTGTGTCAACTTGTCATAAATCGCTTGTTTATGAATGTTGAGTGCCAACAGTTCGTGAGGATGTGCACGTTTGTGAGATTTGATCATTAGCATAATCGACTCCCCTAAAATGTCTGCAAGAATTTCGCAGTGTGGAGCTTCAAGTCCTGCTACTGAAATCAGCGCAAGAAAATATAGGGAACAAAGAGCAGTGTCAGTAAACGTATTAGAAGACCACTTTGTTGTTTAGAATATTTATATACATACATTTTCTACTTGTTTATAAACAAGTTGAAAATGTTAATAGTACACCTGTCCATAACGTGTCATCAGAGCAGCTCTGCACAGACATAAAGAGGGAATGGTTAAGCTACATGACGTTAAATGCTAAAAAACGTCTTTCTAAAGCAAAGTGGTCCATGTATGAGAAGCTGTCAAGGGGACAACAATCACAGAGATATTAGATGAGAGAATATTATGGCCTACAGAGGGTGATGTTACACTGTTGGGAGCAACAGACACCTGGACAGAGACCTGCATAAAGACCCTGAGGCAGCTGTCAGAATGAGAGAATTTTCCTAACAACTACTGAACTATAGGAGTTGTAGAAGTAGAAGTGTCAAAATATGGCAACAAAACTAATTTTGCATTGTTTTATATATATACAGTATATATATGCATAATATTAGTTATTTGAATTAATTTTGGTTTCATATTTAAACTCATTCAATTCATTCAGATTAAGCTACTATAATTTTTTAGTCAAATGACTGTTTCCCCTTTGTGGAAAAAAAGGTAGACTATCTGTACATGACTTGTAGGACAGGTCTGGACCACTCGTGAATTTCGTTCGTACCTAAGAGAAAATGTTAAATACAAGAAAATTGTCAAATGCTACAAATTGTCAAATCTTAAATGACATTTGCATGCTACTTAAGAACACATTTGTTCGTACTGTATGGCTGGATCTTGCATAAGGCCAAATGCTGTGGCTTCATCCTGCTGCCTTTCCTGTGACAGGGACCTGTGATAACTCCCAGACCAACGACTGCCGTTCTCCAAATGGCCAGTTGGAAAGCTGCTCAGACTCTGCAGGCCAGTGGCATGTCCCAGGTACACCCTGTGTCACCACCACAACCCCACCAACTACTACGACAGCACCCAGGACCACTTCAAAACCACCATACTCAACAACACAGCCTGGTTGCAAACCTGCCATCTGTGATCTCCTAACCAGCAGGTAAGGGGAACCACAAAGTGTTCAAAGACCTCTGTATTTTCATAGGCATGTATACATAAGCTTTAATATACAGTTCCACCTTTGTGTTTTCCTTAATTATAAATTAATTATCCTGTAAGCTTCACCACCACATTAAAGTTTTAGCTGGATTCTATTCAGAGTTAGAACAGAGCTTAGACTGCACTGTCAGGTCTTTTGAGATGCTGCGTACAGTCAATCATATATTGAAGACCCAAAGGGTTACTGAAGAATCAATTTAAAAAATCCCTTTTGTGCAGTTTTCAGCACAAAACAGGGGCACAAAAAGACACTGCAAAAAGCAGTTTTACTTCTCTACAGTAAAGTATAGAAGTGCCATGTATTATGCCACATTTCGCAGGAGTTCGCGTTTTCTGATTATTTGCAATTGGCACCGGATGGTAGGGTAGTAAGTAAGTAAAGCTTTATTTATATAGCACTTTTTAAAACACACAGTTACAAAGTGATTCACAAACACATACATGAAAAATGAAAATGTGTAAATAACGAAAGAAAAAGAAAGACAAGAAAAAAAAGAAAAAAGAGTACAAGGGATACAAAGGACTACACAGGAACTGTCAGCTTATACAGCTTATATCAACAGTTTTGGCAGCAATTCAATTATTGATGTATTTTGTTATTTCATATTGAGAAGAGCAAGAGCAAAGAGCAAAAATGGATGTGTGTATATATTGTGGACTACCAGATATTTGGAAAACTTCATCACTGTAGCAAGGCTTAGCCTATAGTTGAATGTGTTAAAACAGAAATTGATTTTAAACAGTGAATGAAGTAGACTCTGGTGACAGCTAATGAAATTAACAGACTGATTTAATGGCGAATAGCCTTCCATAACCCTGATGCAGCACAGCATGTCAACTCATAACAACTTGCATCTCTCCTCCGTTTGTGAGTTTGGGTCATATGCTGCTGGTTTGTTTCGATCATTCACATCCTAACTAATTCTGATGGAGAAGGACATTTTGATAATGTCCATGCTATATACACTGTGTGACCAGAGAACTAGAAACTTTTATACATTGTAATGCAGTCCAATACAACATCACTACCACTAGTAGTACCACTAGTATGTCCTCAAAATACACCATAGAACTGAATCACACAACTAAAACACAAAACAACTGATGTAGGTCTATTTTATTGCTTTCCATTTCCACCTAGATGATTATTATGTTTTTCTGGTCACCTGGTGAGTGGAAAGTCTTCTGATCACTTTTCCTGACACACTGTCCTGGCTTGTATGTCCTCTCTAGTGTATTTGCGGCGTGCCACGGAGTCATATCCCCAGGACCATTTGTGACATCCTGTGTGTCTGACATTTGCAACAGTGGCAATAACACCTGCTCCAGCCTGGAGGCCTATGCCACTGAGTGCTCTAATGTAGGAGTCTGTATCGACTGGAGGAATGCTACCAATGGGCAGTGTGGTGCGATATATTGTCAATAGTGTACAATAATACAGTTGTTGCTTGGTGTTCTGAAAAATATATATATGTATAAACATATCTCCATCTCCTAGGGCACAAGTGTCCAAGCAACAAAGTGTACATGGCCTGTGGCCCCACCGTACAGTCTACATGCAATGAGAGGTAAAGTATACATATACTTCACAACAGTATGATGTTTTGCGTTTTGTTTGGGGTATTTTTAGATATCTTAACATTGACACACCACTTACCTGATTCATATGCTGACATTTCTGCTGTCATTGAAGCATTGAATTGAACAATATTTAATGTCCCTAGTGGATGATGTTTTGCTTCTTGTCAGTGTGTGAGAAAGATATCTCAAAAACCACTGAATGGATTTTGGGGTCAAACTGATTTTGATATGATGATGTGTAATTTAATGCTAAATTATCAGAGACAAAGACTTATAATGAATATACACTCCCCTCCAAAAGTATTGGAACAGTGAGGCCAATTCCTGTATTTTTGCTGTAGACTGNCAGTCTACAGCAAAAATACAGGAATTGGCCTCACTGTTCCAATACTTTTGGAGGGGAGTGTATATATATATGATATATAATGAAAGACTTACTGTATTTTGGTGTAACAGTTTGGAGAATTCGTCATCATTAGCAAAGATTTCCACTCTTAGAGTCTTGTTGTGTGACACAACAAGACTCTTCACACAAATGTAATAACCAATAATTACATTTCTGACATCAGATACAACAAGAAGTTCGAGGCAGGTAACGAGGCATCCACTAACTACACTAAGGAGGGTTGCTACTGTCGTCATGGCACCATCTTATTCAACACAGTCTATGACACTTGTGTGACCTCGTGCGGTAAGAGGAGATCCTATAGAGAACTTGGTTCGACTGGGTCATGGAATATTTTTCACAAATGCATTAGCTGTCACACCTACAAATCTACAAACACTTGTTTCGTTTTGAATTTCAGATTGTGTTGGGCCTGATGGAAAACCCAAACAGGTGAGAACTCTGCCTGACACATACATTCATGTACATTAACAGAGCAAGAGCTGTGTTTCTGAACTAGTTTCTTTCTCTTTACCAGCCTGGTGACACATGGACAAGTGACTGCAACACCTGTGTGTGTGACAAGGATTCCATGAGCATCCAGTGTCAGCCTGTTCAGTGCCCATCAGTACCGAGCCCCAACTGCAGCAAGCCCGGCCAGCAGCTGGTCAACAAGACAGATGACTGCTGCACAACACAGACATGTGGTCAGTTGTAGTACCACAGAACTACTTGTAATTCTGTCACTTTGTTGATGGCACAAAGTGATAGCTAATGGCAGTAAAAATCTGCCTTGATGCACAGGTTTTCTTTTCATGGGATTGGTGTAGAATCTTATACCCCATCTCTTCCTGATATTAACATGTGATCTGCATCTGGATTTCTTATCTGGATCAAGAAACACATGAGTGTTAATACACACACTTAAGAGAACACAAGTAAAGAGACAAAACACAAGCAAATTAAAAAAACATCTTCATCAATTTGACAACACCTGCGCAGCAAATACAAGAAACGACAACCAGAGGACACTAAAAAGTGCTGAACACGGCTTGGACATGCTTGTTGTTGCCTTGATTTGTGACTCATGAAGTTATTGAAGTCTGGTCTGTGTATCCCTTCATGTGTATGTTGTGGATTTCTGACTTCTGCTACTGCTCTACTTGCGTGTTGACGACCACCGCAGGAAGCAGTCTAATCTCAGCCACATTCTTCAGGTGTTTAGTACATGTATGAAATAATCTTTAACATTGAACTGACTATACTGAGTCATTGTCACTGACTGAATCAGTAGCTTTTTGCACTGAAGCTCCCCTCACTGGGGAGCCTGTCAGCTCAGGTGTAATATACAGTGGACTGTATCAGAACAGGGCACAACAGACTGAACTTACTACAACACTGAAGACAGTCAGAATCAGCAAAGTCACGTCACAGCGTTATAAACAAGAGGCAATTTCTTACTGATGTGCATTTGAACTGATTGCTTAGCGCAGAAAAACATGATTGAACTACATAGTCAGTGACTTCAAATCTTTGAATTGAACAAGACAATCAGCAATGGGATTTGTAAATTCTGTGTGTTTCCCAAAATGCTTCTTTAAGAAAAATTCTTTAAGAAAAAGTCACCCACCTGCTTACCAAAAGCTACAGATAAGCCATTCCCCTGCCAAGGAAAAATAAGTAGAGTCCATACAGAGGTATCGCTTCCCTTCACCTGAGACCTGCCATGTTTGTTGAGAAGTTGCCACCCCTGCCTACCTAATTTGCATATTGAAATCCAATCACAATTTGGGCGGAACAGAGATAACGAGAACAATTATCAATACAAGATGTCATTGCAAAGGCCCATGATCCAGATGTCATTATCCAGATGATATCGAGTTGCAGATCGCATGTTAATACCAGGTGGAGATGTCACCTTTATATTTATTGATGTGTGTAGAAATTAATGCCTTTAGGAAGAAATACATTTTTTTTTACTTTAAGCTACTTATGGTTAGATGTTAAAAAGAAAGTTAACAACTGCAGTGACTGTTGGGCCTTTAAAGGACCAAACCAGTGTTATTTACAAATGATAAATACTTTACATTACTGCTGGCAAACAAACATGTTTTAGATTGAAGAATATGTTTTTCCTACCTTCCAGCAGCCAGTGGGTTCAATTCTTTTCTGTATGGTAAATAAGATATGGAGATAGGTCATCCATCACACTGAACATCCTCTGCTTTTTGCTCAAAGTTACCTTGCTAATGCAGACCAAATAATTTAAATAAATGGACAGTATAATTGCCCTGCCTTACAAGAATAATTTTAACAGAAAATCAAGCAGACGTTATGTTTACTGTGATGTAATACTGAGCAAGTTTCAAGGCTCTACAGAACAATGTTCACAGGGAAGTAATGAATAGACACAACTGTCTGGAAGGAACAAAAAGAGAACTCCACAACCTTAAACAATATGCTTTGAAAAATGGTCAGCAGTAATACTGGGGCATTGTCTAAAGGTTAGAGAAGTTGGCTTGTGACTAGAAGGTCACTGGTTCAATTCCCAGATAGGAAGGATCTGGGTGGGGAAAGTGTTTGCCCCTCCCTCATTACCATCACTGAGCAACCCTGAACTCCTTCAGATTAACTGCTCAATGACCAGCAGATCAGACCGTTCTTCCAGGTGTGAAAGTATAAGAGCAGTGACTTCCTGAAAAAGAAAGCCTGGCTCTCTGCAAAGTCTCCCACTAACATTTGGTGAATCATCTAAACATGCAAAAATGCTGTTATGGTTCTTTAAGTTATTGTTGTCAAAGGGAAATTTAGGCAAATCTCCAAATTCACGTACTGATTATCATTCCATCCTTTTGTCCCCAACAGATTGCAATGTAACCTTGTGTCCCGCTCCTATCACCTGCCCGCTGGGCTTCCAACTCCGTGTCACCAACAGCACCTGCTGCCAATCCTACGAATGTGGTATGTGACTCTACATTACATTGATAGAAGATAAATATCGATTTGTTTCTGTGCATCCAGTACAGACATAGAGCTATAAATAAGCTTAGCACACATCTACATTACTAATCTAATAATCTCTTTTTTGTTTTTGCAGTTCCAAAAGGTGTATGTGTCTATGACATGACTGAGTACAAAGTAAGTACACAGTCCAGACTCTATATCTGTCAAGGATCAGGTACATTACCAGAATAAAAGTCAGTGTACATACTTACAGTTCAGCAGTCCAAACAGGCTAACAAATCCAACAGGGCAGAGGCAGGAAGCCAGTCAAAAACACAGGTAGCAGTCAGGTTTACGGGACAGGGACGAAGACAGTAATAGCTGGAAGGCTTACATATAGACAGTCAAAGAGGAGGGGGGAGTGCCTGGTACTTATACTGTAGGGCTAAATGAGGGAACAGGGGTGCAGGAAGGAGCAGGGTGAGGTAATAGGCAGGAACTCAAGAGGGTGGACAGATGAGGACTAACAGGGTCTGAAAAGTATCTGGAAAATGCCAAGCCCAGAGGAAGATAGAGATTGTGAGGCTGAAAGTGGGAGGCTGAGAGAGAGAAAGCAGGTGTGACCATGACAACTGCAGTTGTTCCAGTCCCACTGCAGATTTGAACATACAGGTACTATCAACATTCTACAAAGCTCTGACCCTTAACAATGAAACAACATAAAGAACGCTGTCTTTTATAGGTTTGAATCACGGTGAGAATGTCTTCATTTCCACTGAGATAATGTGTAATCCACCAAAAGCAACATTGTTTTTTTATGTTCACTGTGTGCATGTAGTCTTGCATATATTATATATACTCCTGGCAAAAGAAAGTTACACTGAGGTTACTTTCACTCCTCGGTTCCCTTAGTCCAGACCAAAGAAAAAAAGATAAATTGTTCCCTTTCTTATCCACACTGAGTTATTACAAATGAACAAAGTTGTATGCAGTCATATGGATGGAGAGGTAACTCATTTATTGGACAGCTTTGGTGTCTGTCATTCTGCGTCAGCAGTGCTACATGGACCTACGTGGGAAAATCTAAACAAGCTTTATTCCTTTGACTTTGCTGCGCTTTTTGCATCCTTACCTCACAAAGAAATAGGTGGTGACGAGCAGTAGTCGAGACTGACATAAATAATGACAGAGAAGTAGACACTGGATGAGAATAACTATTCTTCCTCTCCATCATATAACATTTCAAAATACACAGATCACTACACAAGCACAAAACACCACTCTGTTTAACCCTTTTCACTGTCTGATGTATTAGGGAAATCTCAGTACTCACGTGCTGATGTGCACATGTGTTACCATGGTTACCAAATGATCTTGCAAAATTATAGAGGAGATGGTTTTCTTGACAGTTGCCATGATCAGCAGATCGCTTACATGTCACATACCTTCTATATCACAATGCTGTGGCTGGTGTGCTTTGGATTCACACAACAAACAAACTGAACCGATAGTTTACTTGGAAGTGGTTCTGTATTTGTTCTGCACCAAATGACAGTTTTCACACTATATTTAGCATGAAACAGTTTAGGTGTGAAAGCACCCTAAAAGAGGATAGACAGAGCCCAGTGCAACTTAAGGGTGCTTTAACACTTTAGCTGTTTGGTCAGGTTCAAACTAACTCTGTTACGTTGGTTTTGTTCGTTTGTGTTGTGAATGCTGTCATTCAAACTCTGGTGTGGACTAAACAACTGAAACTGACTTCTTGAAAAGGTTGCCTCTGAGCGAACTCTGATGCGATTAGTTTATTGTGCAGCTGCAACAACCACAGGACTATGTGATACTAAATACGTGATTTCAGCATGAATTCAAAAACTAAACAAAAACTAAACTGCTATCATGGTGACCATGGTGTCACCAAATGGTGT
Organism: Oplegnathus fasciatus; assembly: GCA_003416845.1. Taxonomy (NCBI): domain Eukaryota; kingdom Metazoa; phylum Chordata; class Actinopteri; order Centrarchiformes; family Oplegnathidae; genus Oplegnathus; species Oplegnathus fasciatus. The sequence continues at coordinate 369,906 of NTHP01000624.1, forward strand.
ACATGTGTGCATCATCATGTGATTTTCCCTGATACATCAGAAAGTAAAAAGGAGTCCTTTTTCTAACTGTTCGTCCTTATTTATGACATATGTAGTCCAGTTGTTGTCTTGAATAATACTCATAACCTCCCCTATTTCCCTCCTATTCATCAGCTCTTTGTGATGCCAGAAAAACGAAATAACTTGCATGATTCTTGCAATTCTTGGGTTATACCCACATGGTTGAATGCACTTATTATACGATGCTTTGGATAAAAGCTAAATAAATGTAATGTAAACACATATGGTGCAGTAAAATGCAGTATGATCAGCTGTCTCTCAGTCACCAGAATAAATGTATGTTTATTACCGCTGGGTCCACAAATCATCATCAACATTGATGTATTATTACAGTTATCAAAAGTTTCCATGGAATGAGCTACCTGTCAGTCAATATAAATTCATGTTTACACCTCTTGGTTTATTTGCACTAAATCAATGTGAAAATGAAGCAGACCAGTACTAAAAGGCAACAGTGGGTCTTTTTTTCCTTGGTCCAGAACAAATGAACTGAAGTACAGGTGTGAAAGCTTGCTTGGAATACTAAACTGATGTTTGAGAGCATTGATCAATGTGTATTCTATAGCCTGGTGCCAAAATACCAACACCAGAAACACCATCAGAACCACCATTAGAAGCACCATCAATACCAGGACAACCATCAGTAACAACAACAGCACCGTCAGGAGCGGGACAACCATCAGGAACAACAAAAGCACCATCAGGAGCGGGACAACCATCAGGAACAACAACAGCACCATCAGGAGCAGGACAATCATCAGGAACAACAACAGCGCCATCAGGAGCGGGACAGCCATCAGGAACAACAACAGCACCATCAGGAGCGGGACAATCATCAGGAGCAACAACAGCACCATCAGGAGCGGGACAGCCATCAGGAACAACAACAGCACCATCAGGAGCGGGACAACCATCAGGAACAACAACTGTGCCATCAGAAGCGGGAGAAGCAACATTGGGACCTATATCAGAGGAGTCTTTTAAACCCGGCCCGTGCCAAGAGTGTTACTGTGGACCCAAAATGGATCCCATCACCAAGCTGAACATCATTACCTGCAAACCTGTTGTCTGCAACACAAACTGCTCCAAAGTAAGCTCATTCACACAACATACCAACTAACACACACACAATCACTACTCTTAGACAAAAGCACTCATATTGGAACAGACCTGTAGTTCAGGGATACATTCATAATCAGTGGCCACTTTGTTTGGTACAACTGTACAAGCTAATGCAGTTATTGTTAATTGTTGTACTGGACTGTACAGTACTGGACTCTGTGCTGTATGTGAATGTGTACGATAAACTACCACTTCATAATAAACATGTAATTGAATTAACCGCTGTCTGACAGTGTCAACAAAATCTGATTATTAAAGCTTCATAAAGGTAGAATTTATGGCAGAGCTGTTGAACTGAGCTGTGTTAGATTGTACAGGTGTACCTAATAAAGTGGCCACTGAGTATATACTGTAAGTATGCATGCATTTACCCCATCCTTTATCACCTGACTGTCTTCTTCTATCTTGTTTGCATTCATTTTTCTTTTTTAAATGTATTTATATTTCTTTTATTGGTATTTTTAGAAGGACAAAACATCCTGGGGCTTTTTGCCCATATTCTAAGCTAAACTGGTGTCTCCTGCAGTACTTAAAGATATAATCTCGAAGATTTTCATTTAAATAAACATCTGTTAAGTCTATATCTATCGCCAAATGATGCAACACAATGGTGACTGAGCCTATGACCCACTGATGAAAGCCCTTGCATTTGCAGTATTACGACCCGGGTGTCGGGAGCGACTTTCCCGGAAAAATCACAAGCGGCAGCACAGTTAGGCTTTTAACAAGGCTTTTAACGCAACAGACTCGCTCTTCAACTCATCTGTGTGTGAAGCGCCGTACTGTTTTTTCCGGTCTCTACTAGCGTTGTGAGTAAATGGTTACTATGGCTGAACAAACAAAGAAAAGGCTACAGACAAGGAAACTGAAACTGAAACTGAAGTGAGGTCCAAAAACACACCTGCAATTACCGATTATTGCCATAGGTGCCGTGAAAGACAACAAAATGAAAATCTTCGAGATCACAACTTTAATAGTACAATTCTAGCAGCTTATCATTTTTTCAAAGATTTGAAAAAATATTTGTGGGCATTGAATATCCCTTCTGCGTCCTACATAAGAGTTTTTTTCTAAGCTTTATCTTTTTGAAAATGATGAGGTGTTTAAATGCACTTTCCAGTACAGTGATATATATACCTGAAAATACTGTGTGAACAGAAAATCCCAGTATCATGTTCCCACTTTTCAGAAAGTTCCATTACATGTATGCTCTAACCACTGTTGGGCACCAATGAGTAATGAGGAATAAAGAATTTGTAAGGTTCTAATGACAGAATATGACATGATAATGATACAACTGAAGAGGTTGCATTGAAAACTGAAATAATACACACAGACAGGAGCTAAACATGGAGCACACTCAGGTGCACACACACACACACACACACACTAGCATTTAGTTTAGCATTTAGTTTTGTTTTTTTTTTCTTTTTTCTCCTATTCCCTCACTCTCTCACACTCTGTCTCTAGGGTTATGAATATCAGACTGTACCTGACAAGTGCTGCGGGACGTGTGTTCACAAGAACTGTATTTTCACCACACCTGACAACACAACGCATATCATTGAGGTCAGTACTGCAGCTGTGTGAGTGTCTCATCACATTTTAAGAATATGAGAAAAAGGATGTTAGCTGTAGCAAGAGAGTTCTTTTTTACCAATTAACAATCCAGATATATGTTAAGATAGATTGTGAATGAAATTAAGACAAACAGAAACAGAAAAATAGATTTAATTTAATTCTAGCATTTAAATTTGCTTACATTTTTAGAAAAGGCCTAAAAATGTGATAAGAATTTATCAAAATATCATAACCTATAATAATATAATACCTAATATAATAATTAAACCATCACATTTGATGGTATTAGTTCTTGGTAGACTTTCTCTACTCCAGAAATGTAGTGGCATTTAGGCCAAGTTGCATTTGTATATGAGCCAAAAAGGATAAAAGACTATTTCTTTGTTGAATATCTGACTATTTGCTCTTCCTGTTGGTACAGGTCAACAACACTTTTGTACCCCCTAATGACAAGTGTGTGCAGTATACCTGTGAGAAGATCAATGGACAGCTTATTACCAAGGAGACCAAGACCACTTGTCCTCCCTTTAACCCCTTGGACTGTGAACCTGTGAGTTTATCAAACCTCTACAGCTGATATTCGTCCCCATCTACTGCTTTACCACATACTGTATACATGACATGTGTCTTCCTCCTCCAGGGCACAGAGACAACTGATGCTAATGGGTGCTGCAAAATCTGTAAGTTAGTAGAGTCACAGTATTTAAATAATAACTACTAAATCATGAATACATTAAGTTGACTTTAGAGGACAAAGCTGTGTAGTATGTGTCATTGTTATTTGCTTTGTGTTCCAGGCAAGCTGAGGAGCGTCTGTGAGGTCCAGAGTAAGCAGACAGTCATCGAGGTGAGCGGCTGTAAGAGCACGCAGCCGGTCAAGATGACATCCTGCTCTGGACACTGTGGAAGTTCATCTATGTGAGTCTATTTAGCTCCAAATTTGAAGTTGAACTTAATTGGCAAAACCACTTACAGTGTAATTTGTTCAGTTCCCTCAGGTTTTCTCAGTTTGTGCGAAAGGTGGCAGTCAGCATTGCCTCACTGCACTCAGCCTGCTACAGTTCATGTGGTGATGTGCACTCTTTAACATAGTAGCTCATTTAAACAGTATTGGTGTCGCTTGTTAGAGGACCCAGTAGATTTATGACAGCACAGCGACAGAATGCTTGGCTTCCATAGGAATGCTCACCCAACAGTTGGCACATTTTACTGTGTATTGGCAACTCTTGCCCTGATTCGAACATTATGCCACTTTTTGCTAGATTAACCTGTTAGGATGCCCCAGGGCAAAAAAAATTGCTGTTGGGGAATTAGTAATAAGCACCATGTGAACACAGTACAAACTAAATTAATGAAGATCTTCAAACTGGATTTTGGCACAAGACCCCCCAGTAAGACAGCGCCACAGGATTAGATAATAATGTAGAACCCTTTATATTCAACTGACTGACTGTGGAGTGGAGAAGATAAGAGCTGTTGTCTGTGTGTGTGGGTGTGTGTGTGTGTGTATACAGGTATTCTGCAGCAGCTAACATGATGATGCACCAGTGTGAGTGTTGCCAAGAAGCCACCACCAGTCAGAAGCAGGTGGAGCTGATCTGCGCCGATGGCTCCAAGGTCCAGCACAGCTACACCACAGTGGAAACGTGCCGCTGCAGCAAAGCAGAGTGTGTGGCGGGGACAACGTCCAAACCACAGCGCCGCAGGAGGCGCTGATCGATTACTCACTGCTTTACACTGGACTGAAACCTTACACTATGCAAGACTTAACCTTAGACCCTCTTATTCTTGTCAGGTTTTATTATTTATAGCCCAACATGTGCTCTTTTTCAGTGTAACAACATTCTAGCATGATGTAAACTTTCTTCAACTGAGGATTTCCTGGATGATAATTATTAAAATTATATTTCTGCAATATGAACACTTGCATTGACATTCTTATTGATCCGTTGGGAATGATGAATACAAAAAACACAACATTTAGAATATACACAACTGTATATTCTAAGCAAATGGTGAAAAGGTCAGTTTGTTTGATGGCAGTTTGACGTTCTGGAGGGTACAAATTAAAGCTAGGGTAGGCAGCGTGTACTTTAGACACACTTTTTGTTATATTTGTTGAAATTCTCTTTACATCCCGACAGCAATCAATAAATCAAATGCTCTGACAAAAAAAAGAAAAAAATCCAGTGTCTGTGGCTGTCATAGGATTGTAATAATAATAAGGACTGTAATAATTCGGACCGAATGAAATGATTGGACGGGCTACCTATGTACCTGTCTACCTGCACGCACTCTTCCCCTGCACTCATTGCGCGTGAACGCAGTCTTCCACAAGGCTAGACGGCTAAAGCTAGTGAACTAGTCACACAAGAATGGCAGAGAAAGAAAAGAAAGACAGAGAAGAAAAGGCTACAACGAAAAAAAGATTGGATAAAGCAGGAGGTCAAACCAGAGTCAACATTTGTATGGCTGTTCAACGATGGAGAGAACTGAGGGAGTTGAAGGGCTGAAAAGTGACGCTGTGACTGCTAACAACAGCCATGTTGGTTGTTTACGTTTATGCTGATAATGTTCGGTGTTTTCAAATATGTGAATGAGACATGAGGTAGTTGGACACGGTTAGTCACAACAATGATGCACCGCACTCCTCTCCCCAACGCTCTCTCGTGGACTCGTCCACCAGCAGTAGTCAGGCAGTGCGCTCATGTGTTTTGGGGGAGCAGCTTTGGAGGGAGGCCTGAAGGGGGGCGGGGCGGTCATATACTTAAAAAATGTTGCATTTCTGTGAACAAAACCATGTAAAGGTTTAAGTAGTTAAAGAGTAATAGGTGTTCCAACTAGTGTCATGAACGGCTTCATAAAGCATAGGGTTATGAAAGCTTATTGTGTGATCTGTAGCCCTCAGCTCCCAGTTATAATTAAAGAGAAACTTTGTTATTTTTAAACCTGGGCCCTATGTTTACATGTTTTGGTGTCAAAATGACGAGAGATAGACCTTTTGTTAAAGACTAAGATCCTTTGTTTAACCAGAAACAGCAGTTTCTGATGTGCTGACGTGTTGCGGTAAGCGTATTGTGTCATTTCCGGTTGCAGACCTTCCTGTGTGACTTGTAGCGTATTTTGCTGCTCGAGCTTTAACTCAGTTAATTTTGTTAAAATTTTCACTAGAGTGGCTAATTATCAGCTGTACATTTAAATTTACATTAGTTCTGCTCAAGCACTCACAGCTCTCTCCTTCTTTTAGCGACTTCCTCGCTAATCCGACAGTAATTTACACGCTAACGTTACTCAGTTCTGCTAGTTAGCGTACTTAGCTTAACAGTTAGCGATGGCTTCTCTCTCTCCCTCTTCCTCTCCTGCTCTCTCTTGCTCGGTGTGTCAGATGTGTAGTTATTCCTCGGCCTCCTTTAGTGATAATGGTACATGTAATAAATGTAGTTTATTTGCAGTGTTGGAGACGAGGCTTAGTGAATTGGAAACCTGGCTCTGCACCATGGAAACTCAATCTTTAGCTGTAGCTAGCCAGCCCCCAGTAGCCGGTGCGGGCCAACCCAGTGTAGCTTCTGCTAGCCGTCTCCCGGCAGTTCCCGAGCAGCCGGGAAACCAGGGCAGCTGGGGGACTGTACGAAGGACGCATAGCCTGAACCAGAATAAGCCCATGGTTCACCACCAGCCGGTTCACATTTCCAACAAATTCTCCCCACTCAGCGACACACCCGCTGAGAAACCAACTCTGGTTATTGGCAGCTCTATTTTGAGAAACGTGAAGTTAGCGAAACCAGCGACCATAGTCAAATGCATTCCTGGGGCCAGAGCGGGCGACGTTGAATCCTATTTGAAACTGCTGGCTAAGGATAAGCGTAAATACAGTAAGATTGTTATTCACGTCGGCGGTAACGACTCCCGGTTGCGCCAATCGGCAGTCACTAAAGCTAAAGTGGAGTCGGTGTGTACTTATGCAAAGACAATGTCGGACTCCGTAGTTTTCTCTGGACCCCTGCCAGATCTGACCAGTGATGACATGTATAGCCGCATGTCATCATTCAACCGCTGGTTGTCAAGGTGGTGTCCAGCAAATGATGTGGGCTTAATAGAAAATTGGCGGACTTTCTGGG
>NTHP01000625.1:26392-48101 GCA_003416845.1 Oplegnathus fasciatus
CCCAAGAGTCAAAGTGAGCTTAATCAGCCGATGACCCTCCCATGTCAACCAATTGCCTGGTGAGCCTCCAAGACAACGGGAGGGGCGTCACAGTGTGAAGCAGACTTCTAAAGAATAATAACTGTACTTAATAACAACTGACGCAGGTGCAGCAAACACCTGCTGCATCTTGAGTTGTCAGATTGTCAGGATACGCCACTGTACCTCGACTACTGCTTCTGTTTGTTTGGCAGGTCCCAGTGTTGACAGGTGTCACGTGGCGCAGTACACTGTTACAAAACGATCTTGTAAATGAACATGTGTACAAGCTGAGTAGAGGTTTCGGGCACAACTTTACCTGGAGCTGGACAATCACCAGACAGCTGGCTGACTGTCAGAGGGGAGATCAGTGAGTTTTTACTGTGAACTGACAGAGGGGGGTTATATAAAACTGGATGGTGCAACACAGCTCATAAACTATAACAGCTTCCTTCATTTTAGACTCCAATCACAAGACGACTTGCTATTGGTCAGCTTTTTATTCACTTCGCACGTGTGAACAAATCTACTGATTGTGGCGATTTCATTGAATTGAATTAGCCATGACATGTGACCGGGCCTTTGGCCATTTCTTTGTATTCTTTAAAGCTCGGGTTGGTAATGTTGAAGAAACCAGCACGAGTAAGCTAGATTTTGAAAGTAAAAACTCACGAACGCGCACCGCCTGACTACTGTTGGAGGACGAGTCCACGAGAGAGCGTTGGGGAGAGGAGCGCAGCGCGTCGTTGTCGTCGCTAACCGTGTCCAACTACCTCATGTCTCATTCACATGTTTGAAAACACCGAACATCATCATAATGAATGTAAACAACCAACATGGCTGTAGTTAGTACTCACAGCGTCCAATCATTTCATTCGGTCCAAATGAAATGATTGGACGGGCTTATTACAGTCCTGTGACAGCCACAGACAGCGGACTTTTTTCCTTTTTTTGTCAGAACTTGAATTATTGATTGCTGTCTGGATGTAAAGAGAATTTCAACAAATCTAACAAAAAATGCTTCTAAAAGACATTACCTACCCAAGCTTTAAATACAACTGCAGTCTGTTATTTGTTTTTTTTATCTGGAGATTTAAGATAAATACACATTTTCAGAAAAACAAGGAGANAAGATGGAGGACAGATTAACAAGGTACAACTACTGAATTTGGTTCCACCATTGAATAAAACACAGCACTCTTTAAAGGGATCTTCCAACATCTTGCTTGGAAATGTGCTCGTTTGCTGTCTTACCAGAAAAGAGATGAGAAGAAAGATATAAATTGAATATAAATGTTTATATAAATGAACCGCCTCACTCCCCCCTCGCAAGCATTCTACTTCCTGTGGTGGTCGTGTTCCTCTCGCTGGTCTCAGTGATGCTGCTCTGCCTCTGGAGAAGCCACAAAGGTCAGCCTGTTTTCATGTCAATAACATGACATTTTGCATCCTGCTGTTTCAGCGTTTCTTCTGTCAAGGTCGCACACTGAATGTGCTGAGCGTGAAACAGATGTATGAAATAAACAACTAAAACTTAACTCAAGGTCCACTTACTAGCTTTTTCCTGATTACACTGGTTATCTCCGTGACAACTGAGCAGATTCATTCTGCTGTGGAAGGTCACGAGATGCAGTCCACAAAAAGCTCGTAAGTGGGCTGCGTTTCAGTGACAGCAAATGTCTAATTTTAGGATTATGGCTATTTTTTTTGACAGGCACCTCGAACAAAACATTTGAATATGTTTATACAAAGAATTCAATAAGTGCACGTCAACAGGTTGATCCAGACAGTAAGGTGAGAACTGGGAGTGTCTCCACCTACACAACTATGTCTGAAATGTTAAAACTAAAACAAACATACTTTGAGGTCGGTGAATTCTTACTATTCATTTTAAATAGAGCAGTCAGAGGTTTTGTGTTTTAGTGACAAGCACGTTTACGTCACAACATTTGGTTCACAACGTGGAATTTAACAACCAAACTAACAAACCAAACAAAAGAAAGTGAGGTGTTGAGTCCTGTTAAATATGTGCTATAAAACAAATAGATCTGAGGCTGACAGTTCAGGTTGCAGTGCAGAGCTCTCCAGGGGTTATATGGGAGAAAAAAAATATTGATATGGAAATCTGTGTGAACAGATTAATAAATCGTGCCCACGGATCCAACTTCATGACCTCAGCCCTGCCGGACGAGGAGGGCGCGATCTGTCTGCAGCGACACCTTTATAGTAAATAGCTAGTTTGTGGTTAGTTTTGTGTCCCACATATTCTGACTTTTAAACTGGTCTTTTACTTTAAAGCAATTCAACTGGTAGCCCACCAGCAATCCATGTGCACTGTTTAGCAATACGTTCCCTTAATCTGCTTGCACGGATTTTCAGATCAATATTTTTTATTTTGCCATATGACCCCTGGGGGACTCGATACTTACTCAAACTCACAACGCTGAAGTTAGTTTCCGATTCGCAGCTTCCGATTTGGCAGTTGAGGGGAAAGTTAAGGGAAAGTTAACTTACAGCGCTGAGCAACCGATCCTCAGGTTTTTACCCCTCTTACTGTTGTGAAAGCGTGTTAGACATTTTAGGTACAGCCTGAACGCTGTCTGAAACCCACTTTCAAATTTGTGAAACCTTTATTCTATTTGTGAAAATGAAAAAAAGGGAGATTTCACTGCTTTTTTTCACACCTAGACCACATTGGACCAGGTCTCTGTCAAAAACCACTATACTTAGACTGGTTTAATCTGGACTAGATTATCCCAGAGAAGCCAAAGACTCTTTCAGAGTCTTAAGAGTGAGAAAGACTTGGTTTCAGGTCAGGTTGGTCCTGCCTGGTGCATGGCATAAATTGTAAACAAAATTTATTTGCACTAAATCTGTATTGTCAGTGTTTTTTCTATAGGGAGCAGAAAGGATATAAAATGACAAAAAGGTGAGGGGTAGATGGAAAGGAAGAGCAGAGGAAAAAAAGGAAAGAGGAAGGAAGGACATAAAGAGTGAATGAAAGACAGGGAGAGACAAAAGCAAAAGACAAGTAAACAAAAAAGCACAGAGAACAGGGAGAAAAAATGAAATACATTAGAGGGAAAAGGGAAGTAGAAAGGGAAAAGTAAAATGACAGATAATGAACAATAGGGACAGGGTGGAAGCTATGCATATGACTACGAGTGACAGAAACGCAGGAATAAGGAAAAGATGATATAGAAAGAAGTAAGGAAAGTAAGATAGGCAGAAATGTACAGAATGTAAGAGGGACAGACAGTAAGATGGAAGGAAATTGAGACAAAAGGCGGGACGTGCAAATGACAGTTGGTCGGAAAGGAGCAAGAGGATAGCAGGAAGAAACAAAGACAGACTTACATATGGAGGTTTTAGTAGTAGTTAAAGGGCTCCATAGGTACTTGAAACAATAGTAATAGTGGTTATATTGGGAATGCAACCAAAAGTTGTAGCGGTACTTTCTAGCAATAGTGACAGTAAGAGGATGGGAAACTGAGAAATACTGCTTTTGACCCAAAAGTAGACTCACAGACTCAAAAAGCAGGAGCATTAAAAAAAAGAGTTTAAAAGAGTTTACTTTGTCAGCAGGCATAACACAGGACACCAACAGGTTAAACAGGTGAAGGGTTAAGGCAGGCAGGAAAATGCGAAAAAACTAGCATAGTTCAAAATCACAATTGCAGGCAGGCAGATTCAGGCAAAACAAAAGGGCTGCAATGCTTCGACTAGGAGACACGATACACAGTGTGGCAAATGACTCGGCTACTGTGCAACAGTGTCTAAATGTTAAAACAAGTGAAAGAAGTCAAAGTCAGCAGGATGTTCCTGATGTTTTCAGGTGAAGACACAACATCACTGTGAATGAGAGGCTGAAGACACAGATGTTGTTTTCAAGAATTAGATTTGTGTCCAGTAACATCTGCATGTATTTATTAAAACAGAAAGTATATTGCAGGTTGCAGAACTTTAGTTGTCTTATTCAGACTTCCTGAATAAACACAAACAAAAAAACATTTCTCAAGTGTGTTTTTATTCAGCAGCTGATGTTCGCCACATTTCAGGAAGTTGTAATGAAAGAAATTAAGTTATTGGACAATTGTCTTGATGATCGTAGATAATAATGATTTTCTCCCACAAAAAATGACAACATGTACTGTAAACTAACATCATGCTGCTCCACAGATGGTTGACAGACATTATTTGTTTCCTCTGTCCGGTGAAATCAGAACCACATTTCCACCTTTTCCATGTTCGCATCTTTGGTTTGTTTTCCAAAAGCTTCTCACAGGAAGTGACACAAAAATAGTTTTTGAGGTGTTTTCAGTTTCTTTTCAGGTTTTCTGTTTCATTAGAATTCACATAAAATATCTGGATTTAAATGTTTAAAAATCAAAGTGTTGTGTTGCAGGTAAAGTCGACCGTGATGTCTCGTACACTGATATTATCATCACACAGGAAGTGCAGCCAAATAGGATCAGAGGTAAACAAGAGCACACTCAGACACATAGTTATTGACCTCTCTGCCAAAATAACTACCAACAGTTGATATAAAAGATGTATAAAGAAACTGGACAAAATCCTCAAATATTCAAATGAGATTTTGAACTACAAACCAAAACTCCATCAGATGATTTTAGATTATAAAACAGTGGAAACTCACCTCTCTGAGTGTCAGCTGACATTACTGAGTCATTTCTTCCGATACATAGTGAATCTGTTGGGTAACCTCCTTCCCTGCCATGTGTATTTGTTGTTTTCCGCCTGGAGACAGAAGTCCCTCCCTCCTACCGAGATCTTATTGGTCCAGCTTGGTGACATCACACCATCACCAAGGTTTCAGTAATCAAAACAACTGGCACGAGGTCATAGCTCCACCCCTACAGTTTAGTGTTAGCGTGCCAAGAGTTGCTAATTAGCGCTAAACACAAAGTACAGCTGAGACTGATGGGAATGTATATAATATATACAGTATATATACTGAATATAAAGTTTTTCTATGTGAATAAGTTGCCTGTGACAAAATTAATGGTAGACAAGGCAGTTTTATTACTACAGCACATTTCATTACAGGTTAACTCGCTGTGTTTTACATTAAAGTGCAGACAGCAACAGAGATTTATTATAATAAATAAAATACAACAAACAACACATACATACAGATGTTATCTTGTGGAGGGTGAGATGTTGTCAATCAGTTTAGACTGTTAGTGTCACTTTGATAACACCAGAGGGAGCCACACAGCAGGACAAAGTTTCAATTTTTAAACTTTTAAAAAACAATGTATTTTCAAAGTGAGGAAAGTGAGTGAAGAATTCAAACTTTTTTGTCAAACTTAAAGAAAACACATTAACTTGTGATGTTCTGGGAGAGGCATCAGTTTAAATAAAGGACTGATATTTAAACCTCTTCAGAATCCCCAGATGTTTCTGAGCAACATCAGAATAATGTGGATCTCCCTTCATCATCATTTAACACAAATGAATGGATGAACCATCACCAGTCCAGTATGTGCAAAGAGGCGCAATGATGACTACATGTTGTTAAGACAAATTCTTCAGATTAATTGAAGCTCATATATTGCATTGATTACTGATTATTGATGACTGGAAGCTCTGAAGCTTGTGAACATGTAACAGATTGTATGAATGTAAACAAACTCACCAACAACGGGGACGACACATCTGGATCTGCCGTCATCAGAGAGCTTCACCTTCATGATCTTGAGCTAAACGTTGCCGTGTTTCAGGTCGTCTTTGACCAGCGCGCGATGACATCTTCATGTCCTCTGTATCATGGCTGTCATGGTAACGGTGAACATACCTGTACTGGCTCAGAGGATCCTCAGGGTCAGGTGGGCGGTCGGGCCTCCACCAGTCCACCGTCAGCTGCTCCACGTTGAACGGAGGCTCCACATGACGCGGCAGGATGACATCATCACCCAGAGAGGTGATGATTGGCTGAAGTGACCCAATCACCTGAGGCCGACCTGGAAAACAGAGGGAAAGTTTAAATCTTGTGAGAAGGGAGAGAAGTCAGGAGTCTGATTTGCTGTCTGATTAACAGAAGCAACGATATTTTCTGAACTATTATTTTACTTCTAAATAATTCATAAACGTTCTGTAAAATCACAACAAATTTGCAACAACAAACATTTTAATCAAGAAGTTTAAACATTAAAACCGGGGCCGCAACATCACTGATTAATCTCTCAGCTGATTCCATCTTGATGAGGTTGGATGACGATTTAAGCGACAGATAAAGCCAGCAGATACAAGCTGAGTCTAACAGAGAGGAGCTGTGGGGGTCGACAGTGAACGTCACATTCATGCAAAGAGAAAGCAGATACAGTCACAGCACAATGAAGTCAACACACTGGAGTCATGAGAAAATATCATTTATTTGGCAACTTGTACGCACTGTACTCATATTGAAGAATGTAACATTTGATAATTATAAACTAGAAGTATTCTAAATACCTTGAATGTACTGTATTACATCATAACATCCCTAAAACAGAACGACATACTTTCGTTTAATCCCACTGTTTGAGATTTTTATTCAGTGCAGCATAACACAAAAGGTAAATTATACCAACTAGCTTAATGTGCAAGACATATTTTAATGCTCAAGACCAGAAAACATGGCTACGTTCTGATTGGAACAATTTTTCACATGAAAATATATAAAAATAACTATGGTGTCCTGCTCAAAGGCACGTTCACAGTTGATGTTCAGGAGAGTGGAGAGCGATTTAACTTCAACTGAACAATTTCTTCATTATAAAGTCAGTTTAGCTCTGAATCAGATGTGGCAGAAAACTGCAGCTTCAATTCTGTATTTTCATGCTTTACTAGAGCACACACACCCAGACACACACTCACTGTGGGCTCGTATCAGTCATTATGAAAAACACCAAAAAGGAGGGGTGACCACAAGTCAGTTATCATAAACAAATTAGCTTAAATAACCCCCCATAAATCCTCAGAGGAACTATCCTCTTCTGAATCACTGTTTTAACACAGTTAGCTGTGATTCTATCAGTCTAAACAGCTTCTTCTCTGGTTGTAATGTTGGGCCTTAAAACACAAATCAAACATTCCCCATGTTCTTCATCCAGTTAGGGTTCAGAAAGCTGGAGCTCTGGACCGGATCACACCAGCTCTTCATCACTAAACTTTAGTATAAAGTCCTTCCTCAGTTCTCAGTAACTACGAGAAAGTTTCAAACCAGGATTCACTAAATCAGGTTGCACCATTACAGCTTAAGAAATGTCTCAGCAAGTAAAGACTTGAGTAATGTGTTGCTGAGAAACATCTGTAGCGCTGTCCAATCAAAAGCAATTAACTATGTAAACAGGAAGTAGCTGTAACTTCCAAAAAATAGTTTTAAATGCGCAAATGATACATTTTTTGTAAATGTAGGTATTACTTTTTTTTATTTATGTCTGCCCACATACAGTGTGTGTTTCAGAGTTAGTATTCATAAAGTTTTGAATGAGAGAGAAATATCCAATTATGCTGAGCTGACAGACGTTATTTACACATTTAGTCAATGTTACGTATTGAGAGGTATGTTGTGTTATTTCAGTGAAATGTAATTTAAAATCTTCAAGATTTACATCATTATTAAACAGCATTTAACATGTTCAGATATGTCGACCGTACTCTGTATTATCCGCATGCTAACGTTAGCTCTGTCAGCTGGTTCAGTTACACCTGCAGTCAGTGGGTGTAAATATTTAGAAAGTACTAATCTCTACGTATGAAGTACTTTGTGAGGTGCAACCTGTTTTAATTTAGTGATGATAAATCTCCTTTTAGCAAACATTGATGTTAGAACGAGGCTGAGTTTGAACTGACAAACTGCTCCTGATCACAGTGCCCTGACATGTGGTCTATTACAGTCAACATTTGAAAAACAAAAACAACAAGACAACAAAAACTAGGTCACTCACAGTTATCATCCTTTGGAAAAAATAGAACAAGAAAGAGTCTGACGATAAATAAAGGTGAACTACCAGTCATCCCCACCGAGTTGAAGATGACTGACAAGGTGTCAAATTTAAAAAAGTAGTGCTGCCATGAAGTCCGGCGTCTTTCTCTTAATAGAAAAATAAAAAGTCATACTTCGGAAGCTGGATGAACAATTAACACAAGTTTAAGAATTAAAAGAGTCTGGTATGACTTACACAACAAGAAGCAACAATTTGTTCTGTTTACTTCTGACTTACATCTTTTTTTGGACATTTGTGTTTCAGTAAATATCCGACTCCAACAACCAGGATGAGTACGACGCAGACAACCACAGCTGAGATCAGTCTGCTCCGACTGGACCGACCACCTGATGTGAAAACAAGACTAGGTCAAAATGTAGTACATGGCTGGACCGTGTATGGTCAGTGTGCTATATTGCGGCAGGGTAAGCGGTCGTGTCTATAATGTGAATTCCTGGATATTAAATGTTCATCTGCAATTTTCTGTCGTGGTCCCAGTAATATTTGTTCTCAAAGTGTACTGAGGTAGAATATCACATGACCAAGGGCGGATATTTCATGTCGTTGTTGGGTGGGGCAATATACATAAACATTTCTTAAAAGCAATTTGCCAAAAGCACTGTTGTAACAGTTAATGACTTATTAAATGTTGAGGAAACACGAATTACTACCCAGTGTAAAGTTGGGCAAGCTACTTGGAAAGTGTAGTGAGCTCAGCTACCAGTTACTCTACGTTAAATGAAGCTTCACTGCACTGAAGCCGCCCCCCAGAGAAATGTAGCAAGCTAAGCTACTGCGACATGGCAAAAGGAGCTTAACTACATTGAAGCTATTTTTTATTTTTTTTTTACATTGAACCAACTTCATTCCAAGTCAGTGCTCTCTCAGCGAGCATTAAAACTCAAACAGATAGGCAGCTAAAAAAGTTCAATTGTTTACTAAACAATAAGCTGCTCTCTGCTCTCACTGCTCCAAAACTATTTGGCAACAATTTGTGTGTGCAGTGGTGGAAAGTAAATAAGTACATTTACTCAAGTACTATACTTACGTACAGTTTTGAGGTACTTGTACTTTACTTGAGTATTTCCATTTTCTGCTACTTTACACTTTTACTCAACTAAATTTCAGAGGCAAATATTGTACTTTTTACTCCACTACATTTATTTGATAACTTAACTTACTTGTTACTTTGCAGATTCAGATTAATAATGCAAAACATAATCAACAAATAAATGATGATGTAATATTATTGATTAAGAGAACACTTTATTGATCCCTGGGGAACAAATTCACAGGCTACCCAACAGATAAAGCTGAAATTAGCTTCACATTAATGCATCAATAATTATCACCCAATAATATAATATACATTATTCTGAAATGGGCCATTCTACATAATGAGTACTTTTACTTTTGGTACTTTAAGTACATTTTGATGCCAATACTTTTGTACCTTTACTTAAGTCAAATTTTGAATGCAGGACTTTTACTTGTAACAGAGTATTTTTACACTGTGGTATTCCTGCTTTTACTTAAGTACAGGATCTGAGTACTTCTTCCACCTCTGTGTCTGTGCTGTATTGTATGTATTTATCGAGGTACGGCGGCGGCTCTCTCTGGATCAGTTCCTCTCCGTCCTCACCCTCTGCTGTCTTTCCATCAAGTAAACTCAAGCTAGTGTGTCTGTATTATCCTGCAGCAGAGACGTCGTAATCACCCCAAGGATTGGTAAGTGATTTCACCGTCATACAGAAGTGCTCCTGTCGGCTACACATACACGTCCGTGTATGGCGGTGGCGTCACATACTGATCCTTAACAGTTTTATTTCAGACCGTAGCAGAAAGCTCCGCTGCGTTTGAGCTTCAGAGATGCTCGGGGAAAATGTAGCTTGTGTGGACGCTACCGCACTACTTGATCAATAAAAGAGCGAAGCTACTGAAAAACGGTCAATAAACCATCTTCCATTAGCTGACCGGGCACGTCATTCTCCAGCCTGGTGTCTGTTTACCTGCCTCGTCTTCTTTTCTTTTCCTTGATCAATCTGACTACGCTCATTTCTTTAAATCGTGCTGTTAACTTAAACTGACTGGATTTTGTAATGCGTGCGAGTGACAGAGAGAGAGAGAGAGAGAGAGTAATTACAAAACAAACACGTGTAGTGAGGAAGTGGATCAGCTGATTGATCGCGGAAAGTTTAGTTTTATTGTGTGATGTGAATATCACGGGTTGGAGCGGGCAGGTCAAAACGTGATAAAGCAGCGTTCAGAGTAAGTTATTGATAACTTACAGAAACATTGCGTGCAATAGTCTATCTTCACCTTCTATTCCCCTCTGTCTCTCTCTCTCTCTCTTTGAGGAAGAAATCTTCTCTAATTTCTTTGTATTTTGGACAACCTGTGACAAAATGAATTTCTGTCTCAACTTCTCCTGTTCCACGATGGATACAAACTCTCTTTGTTCTTTCTAGCCATTTTTTCTTATGGCGACCAATTTCAATAGCCAGTTTATGGTGGTTTAATTTGAATAGAAATTTTCTTGTACTGTAATAAGCTCTACAAGCTTTATCTGCCAATGCACTCACAGCTTTGACAAAATGTCCTGAAGCAGTGATAGTTAGGCCGAGGTATGTATACTCTGCTGTATGACTCAATGTTGTCTCTCCCAAAATAAATTGATATTTTTTAGCTTGTGATCTTGTTTTTTTTTTTGAAATATCATCATTTTAGTTTTATTAAGATTTACTCTGCCCAATTTTCACAGTAATCAAGGAGTATGTTTAGAAGGTCTTGCATTCCTTGTTCTGTTTGTGATAGCAATAACAGGTCATCTGCATAAAAAAAGACACTTGACATCCTTTCCTTATAAGTCCAGTCCTGGGGCTGGAGAGTTTTCCAGTAGTTTGTAGTGTTTTGGGAGGGGTAGGAGGTTGTCATCAGGGGTATGTGTCTGGGTGTCGGTCTCTATTTTTTTCAAGTAGAGTGTGATCTGATTGTGGTCTGATATGGGACGTTGTGGTAAGACTGTAAACGCATTTATGTTTTCTGGATAGAGATCTGTGATTGCATAATCAATGAATTTCCCAACACAGAGCAGTAGGTAAACCTTCCCAGGGAGTCTTCTCGTGTCCTACCATTAACAATGTATAATCCTAGGGCTTTGCACATTTGTAAAATTTCTTTTCCACTCTTATTCACTATACTATCAGGGGGTTGGTATAGAGGAGACACATCTAAATGATTATTGCCATCTGTATCAATAAAATCTTTCTCCTTGCCAGTTCTGGCATTGAAATCCCCACATAACAATACTTGTTTGTGCTGTCTGCCTCTGAGTGTGCTGAGCTTTCCTTCACTTTCTTTTCAGCCTCCTCTTTCATGCTCTGGAAATTATGTTGAAAATTATCCAGGCAGTTTTCAGATCCTTGGGCCATGACTGTAGCATTATGATACACATTAATGGTCAACACTGGGCAGGCTTTGTCGCCATCTTCATAGACAGAGATTTGTCTTCCTTTGCTGATTCCAGTCTTCTTTGTGTGCATGAAGGCTTCTGTGAAAGTTGCGTGCCGTACATTTGGCTTGGCCGTGAAGAACAGTAGATTTGTCTTTACTTTGCCATTTTCTGTTATTGTAAAGTTTGCAATGACTGTCTCAGGTGACTCCTGTAGGACTTTTAATTTGAAAGTCTTTTTGGCCTTAACAGATGTGACTTGGATACAGTATCTCACATCCTTGTATCACTGTGGCACTTCCAGGGGGTTGACTTTATTCTTCTCAGAAACTGTTGAAACTGTTGTTGTTGTTTTTTGTTTGTTTGTTTATTTTCTTCTGATTTCTTTTCCAAAACTGCTTTAATGGTCAGTTTTGGTAATCCGAAAAAAAAACAAAAAACTTCTCCCTGGTGTAGTTTTCTTTTTCTTTTTCAACATGTAACTTCAGTATGCTAGTTTAGCTTACTTGGGGTAGTCCTCTCTTGCTGATCAGTCAGTGTTGACAGTTATTGGCCGTTCATGTATTGTAGCTGGTAGTTCCAGTTGTAGTTTCGTCTTCTTTTTTGGCTTGTAGTTGATGGAAATTCCCCGTTTCCTTCTCTCAAAAGTATTCTGGACTGTTAATCTTCTTTGTTGTCGTAGGTTATATTGTATTTAATCTAATTCATAATGAAAAATAGCACACATTAAAAAGTACATGTCAAAAGTGCATCGTTTTTGCTGCCAACAGCTTTGGTAACCGTGGTAACTCTCTTTCTCTCTCTCAAACACACGCCGCAGCTCAGTCCTTGTCTCTGTCCTAGTTTCAGTCCTGACGCATAAAGTTGGCGGTTTGCAGGTCGGGTCGGGTTCAGCGGTGCAGATCAGGTCGGGATGGTGGGGGTATTAAAAAACCCTCACTATTATGAGTTGTACAAGCGTGTTCAAGGACTAGTGTGGGGTTTGGCAGATAGGAACCAGTGGACCAAACCACTGTGAGGCAATCTTTCGAAACTTAAAAACGCACTGTTTTGCATATATAATTAGCACAAGTAGTTTGTGTGCATATTATTATATGTTATGTTTACAAAGATACATCAAGTGGGAAAGTTTTCTCACCTTCAACATTCGTCTCATCGTTTGGATCTGGAGTTTGGAGATTTGTGTGATGCAGCGGCGTCTCTGTCGTCACGGTTTTAACAGAGTTTGGATCTGAAAAAACACCAGATTTGTAAAGATCATCAACACAATATTAAAAAGAACAAACAATTACAAGACAACAGTCACATGAGCTGTCGACAACATGATCCTCAAAGTTTTAAAGATGTTTAACTTTGACCTTTAGGCAGAACAAAGTGCTCATTTAAGTTTTGACTCTGTGTAGACAAAACTACAGATTAAACAAGAGTCGACAGCTTTATGCTGCATATGGACCATAAACATCTCAACAAACTCACCAACAACTAGTTCAACAATTGATTCCTTCACTTTGCTCTTTAACTTCGGGATGAAACATTTGTATCTCCCTTCATCTGCCAGCGTCACGTTCATGATCTTCAGTGAAATGTTTCCACGTTTCAGGCCGTCTGTGAACAGCTCCGTCCTGCCGACGTACGACTGGAGCTTCATGTCCGGGACTTCACGCTGGTTCCTGTAAAGGTGCACGAACCGTCTAAGCCGATCTGAGGGGTCGGGCTTGAGGTCTGGCTACGACCACTCCACCGTCAGACCCTCCACGTTGAAATCAGGTTCCAGGTGGCACGGCAGGATGACGTCATCACCCGGGGCAGCGATGATTCGCTGGAGTGACCCAATCACCTGAGACTCACCTGGAAAACCAAGGGAAAATTTATTCTTTGAATTTGATATGCTTTATTTTGAAAACTTTGATTAACAGTAGCAAAGACATAATGTCAAATATTATTTTACTTCTAAATAATAAAAGAAAAATCCGAAATTTACACCAAATTTCCGAGAACAGTAACTATATTTTACAGCAGCTGTGCTAAGGAAGAAGCTTATATGTGTGGAATTTAGAACAAGAGCTGCAACCAACAATTAATTCCATCATAGATTAATAATTGGGGATAGAAAATTGTGAAAAATGCCAATTACAATTTCCTGAAGGCCAATGTCATGTCTTCAAATAGCTTGTTTTGTACGACCAACAGTCCAAAACCCAAAGATATTCACTTTATTATCAAATAAGACAAAAAACTATTANGCTCCGTCCTGCCGACGTACGACTGGAGCTTCATGTCCGGGTCTTCAAGCTGGTTCCTGTAAAGGTGCACGTACTCGACCCGGCTCAGCCGATCTGAGGGGTCGGGCTTGAGGTCTGGCTTCGACCACTCCACCGTCAGACCCTCCACGTTGAAATCAGGCTCCAGGTGGCACGGCAGGATGACGTCATCACCCGGGGCAACGATGATTGGCCGGAGTGACCCAATCACCTGAAGCTCACCTGGAAAACAGAGAGAAAATGTAATCTTTCAATCGGATTTGCTTTATTTTGAAAACTTTATGATTAACAGTAGCAAAGATATTATGTCAAATATTATTTCACTTCTAAATAATTAAAAAAGGGAACAGTAACTGTATTTTACAGCAGCTGTGCCAATAAAGAAGCTTATGTGTCGAATTTAGAACAAGAGCTGCAATTAACAATTAAATCCATCATTGATTAATCAAAAATGCCAATTACAATTTCCTGAAGGCCAATGTCATGTCTTCAAACCCAAAGATATTCAGTTTATTATCAAATAAGACAAAGAAAAGCAGGCATTTGTGCTGGAAGAAACTATTAATCGATTATCAAACTGATTATTTTCAATCGATCAACTGACTAATTGTTTCAGCCCTACTTCCAGCCGAAAATTACCAGTTTGTTACCAGTGAACAAAATAAATAAGGTCTTTTTGATCAAAATTGTGACAAAATATCTGACAAAGAGGAGCAACATGCACACCAAAGCATTACAACCTGTCTGTGTCTGCACTGTTTGTGGTATGAGGTGGATGATTTGTGCTGTCAGACTCAGTCACAGCGTTTTGGACATTTTCTCCAATTTAATGAATGAAGTTTTCATCATAATTTAACACCTTCATGACGCAAATCTTACACTGGAATCAAAGTTCAGGTCTGACATGGCACCTGAATACCAGCCTTACATGTCCAGACATCAGTTTCAGTCCTCGTTATCAGGAGCGTTACAGCTGTTTGTTTAAACGGCTTGAACGGCACTCAGCTGCCAATAAACTAATTAATACACATATCATATCAATATAGTCAATAACTTACAGCGAAGCCTCACTGAATATAACAACTTATTTAAATTCAGTTTATGGACACTAAAAACATCAGTGGAACATCAGCTTACCTTCAACAGGTGTCCAGACCACCATACAGAGGGGTACAGAGAGAGTCCATAGACGGAAGCTCAGGCCAAGCACGAAGTGAACCATATAAAGATCCGGCAGAAAGACCACAATCCAAAACCACCGCCTGCAGTGAGCTGCAGAGACACTGAGCGGCTCATGTTGCTGTTTCCGTGTTTATATTAAGAGACAGAAACTCTCCACCGAGTCTCTTCCGCCACTGACGTAATGATGAAACTACGTCATGGGTTTCCAGACTCGGTCTCGAGCTGCCTGTCACTGACGGGCCGCGCTGCTTACAGCTCACACGCTGTACCGCGGTATCGCAACCACTGGTCGGGCTCTCCCCGCCTGCACTTTCACCATCAGTGGCGTCTCAGTCAGACCCTCTCTTTGTCTCGCCCTCCCAGGGGCGCTTCCAGGATTTGAGGACATAGGGGGCTTAGCCCGGGACCTCTGTAGTGGGGTCCAGGGGGATCCTCCCCCGTTATTGTTTTTTGACATACAAGCTCTATTTTGATGCTACTCACCATTTTGGTCGCAGCCTCGAGCCTTGGTACTGTACTCATTTTAATCAGGCTTACTTTGCTGATTCTGTGACAACGTGGATTTACCTTGCACAGATTCACAGTCTAACAGGTAAACTCAGATATAATTCTCACATCGGATCATTTCTAAATTATACTTTTTACAAACCAAAATGTGGTTTAAATTAATGTAACTGGACTTAAACCCAAAGCTTTTTTTCCTCATATTTTTCAACTTCTCTTTCTCATGATCACTTTAAAGTCACCATTATATGTTAAATCATCAGGGCAGAATTTTGATTTCAAAGTTCGGCCATGTTTTATTATAATTTTGATATGTCCCCTTCATGAAATGGATGGTCGTAACAAAAATATTTTATACAGCATAATACAGCAAAAAGTGATGTAACTGATCAATATCTTCACTCAGCCCACAGGCGAAAAAGTGCAGAATAAAACCACTGTGGACATGGGGGGAACTGACCGCACAAAATACTTTACCTTCTTAATCTCATGTCTCTTTCACCTATTGCTTGGATTTAGTTCAAATTTGCAGTAATAGTGCCCTGATAATAAATATGTATTTATTATAAAACTAGAGCCCAGAGGCTTTAAAATACAAAGTTGTTTTAGGAAGTTTCACACAGACACCTTTTTCAAGGAAAGTTACTTTTACTTTAAGCAAGCAGCAAATTAAAGATGATGCTGTTCTTAGTTCCCTGCATAATTAACATTAGTGAATTGGGAATTAATGTCTCTGTGAAATCTGTTTCAATGTTTTCCAGATTCTGTGTTTTCTGTTTTAATTTTTCTGAACTCTGTGTTTTACGATTTAAGCACATTTTGTCAACAGACAGAGTGTCTAATCAAACACCACACTGTGTAAGAGTGAAGTTATTGAACATCCCTCCACCAAAAAACATATGCAAAAGCATTTTTTCGTCCAAACTAAGTGTTGTAGTCTAACCAACAGGGGACCACTGATGTGTGAAGTGATTTTGGGGACACTACACTGAATAAGAATGAAGTTATTGAATATGTTTGTAGTATCTCTGGTGTTCCTGCGCACTCGTCTTACAGCCGCTGTACACAGAGACCAGTGTTATCTGTCCAGCTCGGAGGAGGCTCGTTTTGATGAAAATTAGGGTGTAACTCGTTGTCGACCTCACTGCGGTTGGAAAGAGTCATCGTTTGTGTTTTAATAACGTTTCGTTTATGAGTTATTATATTTTCAACTTTACTGAACTCACAGAGTTCAGAGGACAGAAGCAGCCTATTTCTTCTGTCCTCCGTCTTCTGTAATTTGGGGGGTTTATTTGAATCACAGCGAGGACAGGAGGGGGAGGGAGTGGGAGGGAGGGGGAGTAGGAAGGAGGACTGGGAACTTGAGTGGGCGCTGTTTCCGCGTGGTCCTAGTACCTGTTATCTAGAGAAAACAAAAAGTCATTTCCTCTTATGACTCATAATGTGTTATGTTAATTTACAGTTTGCTTACAGTCAGCAGGTGTCTGTAGGCTGTGGAGATGCTGTGGGGGTCATTATGTACAGTGGGATGGGCTTGCAAGTCTCAGGGCACACCGGAGGACTGTGAGAGTAAACTAGCATGAAGCATTAAGGCTTATCATTTGTTCATTTTATGTTTGTTTCTGTACGCCTTGTGCTGTATCTTGTGATGTGTCTCATGATGGTGTGTGTGCTGCAGTTTCTAGCACAGTAGGGAGGAACAGCTATATGTCACAAAACCTATATTGTCTGTCTGGAGTGACCACATCATAAGACACTCAGGTCTAACATATATTGGTAGCCTATA
Source organism: Oplegnathus fasciatus (assembly GCA_003416845.1). Taxonomy (NCBI): domain Eukaryota; kingdom Metazoa; phylum Chordata; class Actinopteri; order Centrarchiformes; family Oplegnathidae; genus Oplegnathus; species Oplegnathus fasciatus. The sequence goes on from NTHP01000625.1 coordinate 43,586, forward strand.
ATAATATCGTTATGTCTGACTCTTCCGAGTATCTGGTAGTTCTCGATTGGATGGACTGTGAGAGTAAACTAGCATGAAGCATTAAGGTTCATCATTTGTTCATTTTATATGTTTGTTCTCAATTGGATGGTTGTTTTGTATCAGCAAGGAAAGAACCGATTATGTATGCGTTCTTTGTGTACGAGAAAAAAATCAATGTTTGCGTCTCGTTTGAGAGACACACCCATGCTTTTCCTCTGACTTCTCCTTCATTGTGAAAAGGTTTGTCTCCTATTGTACAATAATATCCTTAATCTTCAACCCATCAGTGTTTTGTGTATTATTTTCATGTGTGTTGAGTGTTTTCAGGCAATTTCCATGACAGGACCTTAATAATTACCTCTGCCATTATAATAGGCTTTATTTGACAGTTAGGACCGTGATCTTGAATGCTGAAATCGAGATAAATTAACTCATGATCTCGAGATAACGGCATTAAAAAAATAATTGCGAGCACGGCTGTTCTCGGCTTCCGTATTGATCACACCTGATTTCAGCCTTCAAGGTCGCTGCCATGACTGTTGGGGAGGATCCATAACTGAACAGTAATGTGTAGTTTTGTTTGCTGCAGTTACGTCATTAGGGCGGACAATCTCGTTTTATCGTAGCCATGCGAGTTTGACCAACTCCCATCTCTCTGCTTCAGCCAGCAGACCACTCAAATAAAGCCGATTATATGGCAGAGGTAAAGACATTATTAAGGTCATCCGGTTTGCCGTGAGACGCAAGCCTGTCCCACGTACATAGTGACCCCCACAGCATCTCCACACAGCCGACAGACACCTGCTGACTGTAAACAAACTATAAATAAACATGTAAACATTATAAGTAATTAGAGGAAACAAACTTTTGTTTTCTCGTGATAACGGGTTGATTATCTCGTTATTTCGAGATAACAAAGCTCATTTTTGTGAGATAATGAGATAATTAACTCGTGATCTCAAGGTAACGACAATAAAAAAATAAGTGCAAGCACGGCCATTCTCGGCTTCCGTACAAATTACAGAAGATGGAGGACATAAGAAATTTTTTCCAAAAAAGAGTGTGAGTGTGAGACACATTAATTCCTGATCCACTAACGGTACTTATGCAGGGAACTAACAAAAACGTAACCTTTAATTTGCGGCTTGCTTAAAGTAAAAGTAACTTCCTTCTAAAAAGGTGTCTGTGTGAAACTTCTGCCTATGACAAGCCTCTAGGCTTCAGTTTTAAAATAAATACATATTTTGCTATTCATATTGCTTTGCGGTGTAGGGCAGATATCAATCCTAAATCAATCTGCCCCCATTGACTCAAATCATAGTGTAGCAGCAAACCTAGAAATGCTTCTTCACTACCTCCCAATTTCCCTGTTTCAAATTGTTCTATATAAATTAGAATAAAATAGAATACTACTTTATTAATCCCCATGGGAAATTAATCTTCTGCATTTAACCCATCCGAACACCTCATACACAAACACACAGCCATAAGCCGGAGAGGCCTGAGGGCACAATGGCAGGAGCTTGCATCTGATCTTGACTTTGACAACCCTCCGGTTACCAGCTGTCATTTTGCCAGATTTTTGGGCACATCTGGCCAGGTAATCTTTCAACCGGCAAACTTCAGGCTACTAGTTTGCTTCTCTAACCTCAGGGCTACCTACTGCTCAAGTTGCCCACCTATTATTTCTACCAGCCCACCCTAATATAGCAGGCTATAACTGGCCCCATATAAAAAAAGGGTCTTCATGCTTGGATGCCAAATGTTGGTAGTCGTGACACAAAAACTGCAATAACTCTTGGGCACAACTGCACACAGTTGCAACCAAATAAAAATGGCACATCCACATCAACCTGCCTCGTATTGGAGGCACAACAGCAGCTGATGGTCATAATCCATAAGTCACCTTGTGCAAAGCCAGAAGATTATCAAGAAGGATTTAAGTCTTCTCTAAAAATCAAGTGAAGTTAAAAAATAAAAAAGCGAAAGGAGGTCAGAGTCACAAACTTTAACATTAGAGGTGTTAAAGAACAACACATCAGAGCAGGAAGCTGTGGCCTTGATGACATACTCTCCAAACTGAGGTGTGATACAGTCATTCAGTCAGTCAGTCAGTCAGTCTTTCTATCAGCAGCAGAGCAGCATGGCGATAACAACACTCTGCGCTGTCGTTGGTGAGTACTGAATGTGTTTTAGCTCTAAAATGTTAATCACGTCCTTGNGAGCTCCATTGATGATGGCTTTTTAAAGTCGTCAATCACGCGCTTAACTCAAAGTGAACATACTCAGAGTTGATTGAACAAACTCCGATCAGCTGTTCTGGAACCGAAAACTCAGAGTTTCCCATCTCAGGGTTGATCAACTCAGAGCTCAGGGTCGGACTCAGAGTTTGCTGAACCTGCTTTCTGGAACAGACCCCTCGAAAGTAAAAGGAGGGCACACAAACTTTAACTTTAACATCAAAGCAGGAAGCTGTGGCCTCTATGACTATGACACTCTAAACTAAGGTGTGATACAGTCATTCTGTCAGTCAGTCAGTCTTTCTATCAGCAGCAGAGCAGCATGGCGATAACAACACTCTGCGCTGTCGTTGGTGAGTACTGAATGTGTTTTAGCTCTAAAATGTTAATCACGTCCTTGCTTCTGAGTAACTTTAATGTTCGTATCAACCTCTGACATAAAACTGTTGAATCTTCTCTGTGACCAGATCAAAAGATTAAAGTCTGATCTTGGTGTGAAACAGACTTCTAATGAATAAAACCTGTAATTAACTCTTTCTCAGCACTAAATGATAAACCAGTAATCACCAGAAATGATCTCATGCAACCAAAAAAAGTCAAGTCAAAACAGACTGAACCTGTTGAGATCAACTGCTTCAGCCTACAAAGGGGATGCATGGCTCCTACAAACAGTAATGTGGCTACACTCTCCCAAAAAAACATGCATATTACGGCTCAAACAAACGGGTTTGCTAACTAAACAAATTGGGGACAACTGCTGCTCCATTCAGACATCCACCAAAAACAAACTCCACAAAGTAACCAGTCTAAACAAGACAACAATAAATCCTTGCGTGATACCCAAAATCTCAGTTGCAAGCCACAAGGGTCACAAACCAAATTGGTCACCAACATACCAACCAATAATTCCTGATTTGTCACACTAAGGCTGGATTTAACCTTTACCAAACGGGTCACAAACTGGCTCAAGGAATGTGACACGTTGGGAGTCCATCCAAGAGATTTACTTAAAACAAAGATAATTTATTAAAACTAAGGATAACACAAACTAAAAGACAAACCAAAAGACAATGATGCAGGGTGGATGTCAGCTACTGGAAGGGAGAGAGAGAGTGAACACACAACAGTTTATGTAGCCCAAGAGTCAAAGTGAGCTTAATCAGCCGATGACCCTCCCATGTCAACCAATTGCCTGGTGAGCCTCCAAGACAACGGGAGGGGCGTCACAGTGTGAAGCAGACTTCTAAAGAATAATAACTGTACTTAATAACAACTGACGCAGGTGCAGCAAACACCTGCTGCATCTTGAGTTGTCAGATTGTCAGGATACGCCACTGTACCTCGACTACTGCTTCTGTTTGTTTGGCAGGTCCCAGTGTTGACAGGTGTCACGTGGCGCAGTACACTGTTACAAAACGATCTTGTAAATGAACATGTGTACAAGCTGAGTAGAGGTTTCGGGCACAACTTTACCTGGAGCTGGACAATCACCAGACAGCTGGCTGACTGTCAGAGGGGAGATCAGTGAGTTTTTACTGTGAACTGACAGAGGGGGGTTATATAAAACTGGNGATCCTGGAGAGTCCTGCTCTTCCTGTGATGGAGGGAGACGATGTGACTCTGCGCTGTACAAACAAGAAGACCTCCTCCTCCAACCTCATTACTGATTTCTATAAAGATGGCCTCCTCATCGGGAGCAGCTCTACAGGAAACATGACCATCCTCAGTGTTTCTAAATCTGATGAAGGACTCTACAGGTGCGACGTCTCTGGAGTTGGACAATCACCAGACAGCTGGCTGACTGTCAGAGGGGAGATCAGTGAGTTTTTACTGTGAACTGACAGAGGGGGGTTATATAAAACTGGATGGTGCAACACAGCTCATAAACTATAACAGCTTCCTTCATTTTAGACTCCAATCACAAGACGACTTGCTATTGGTCAGCTTTTTATTCACTTCGCACGTGGGAGCAAATCCACTGATTGTGGCGATTTCATTGAATTGAATTAGCCATGAAATGTGACCGGGCCTTTGGCCATTTCTTTGTATTCTTTAAACACAACTGCTGTCTGTTTTTTATATCAGGAGTGTCTTTTTAAGATAAATACACATTTTCAGAAAAACAAGGAGAAAGATGGAGGACAGATTAACAAGGTACAACTACTGAATTTGGTTCCACCATTGAATAAAACACAGCACTCTTTAAAGGGATCTTCCAACATCTTGCTTGGAAATGTGCTGGTTTGATGTCTTAC
>NTHP01000625.1:54243-94047 GCA_003416845.1 Oplegnathus fasciatus
CTGATTCCTATTTTTGGCAACACAACATATTTGTGTGTGTAATGGAAACTATTTATAGCTGATGAAACAGGTACTTCCTGATTTACTTTGCTCCATTTACTTCACTTCTCTACTGAAGTCAACCACAGCGAATTCCTTCCTATAATCTGTCTTTCCACACTGAACACACCTGAACTTAGACACAGACTAAACACTGAGTAAGCAGTGACGTGATGATTTATTGGTTAAAAGACAAATAAACATCTAAATTAAAACTGGGCTTAATCATATTTTAAACACCTAGGTTTCATGTAACTATTGTATTGTAACATTTCATATTTCAACTTGGATTTAGGACCAGCTGCACAGTGAAATACAGTCTTTTAAACGATATTTAAATAAGGGTTATTCAAGTGTAGCCTGACATGGGATTTTCAAACATGCCAGCACATGCGAGTAAGGGGCTTTCGTCCCTGAAAGCTGTTCGCTAGAAACTGTGGCTCATCAACCTGTTTGTCTTTTGTTGGTTCATGCCACCTGATATAATAAACAGAAAATGAATGCTGGGGGAAATAACAGAAGCTATGTTCATTAGTATCTTGTGACTGTCATGGCATCATCACGAGGAAAATCACTGAAGCATCCTTGTTCAGTTTCTCGTATGCCAATAAAAGAAGAATGCCCCATTTAAAACTTCCAAGTACTTGGTGTCATACAGTTGGTTAATTTCTTGAAATTTACACAAGGAAGAAGAATATAGATTCTTGTTTGATACCTTTCTGGGATTTCCACCAATAGGTCACCATCTTGTTTTGTTTTCTTCATTTTGGTTGGCCTTCGGGCCGTGGTTCCTTTCCTTTTCTTTTTGAGTTTTAGTAAATGATTTTTAATAAATTGCCAGTTATGGCAGATAACCCACACTGACTGTCGTGGCCTCTTTATTGAAGCCCCCGTGTCTCAATTCAACTATTAATTCCAGGTATTAAGCACGCCTAGGAGTTAGTTTTATGTCGTCAGCAGGATGGAAAAACAGTCAGTGTGTGGTTCCTGTTTTATTTGAGCATTTTTGTTTGAAGATAGAATATTAAACATCAGTCGGTGCAGAAGACTGACGAGGTCCCCACGTGTAGCGAACCATGGCCAGACAACTGATGTTTCCAGAAGCCTTTATAGATGTTCAGCTGTCAGCCATATTTTGAACACAAATTTACTTTCCTTTGTGTTACACCTTCTCTTCAGAAAACACTGTAAGACCTACAGGACAGACGATAACATAAAATGAGGTTGTTGTTGTTGTTGCTGACGTTGTGGAGACGCTGAAGAATGACAGTGAGACGACGTCGACGTTGCAACCTGACGTCGGTTCAACTTTCATTTTCGCTACATATTTCAACCCCCTAATGAGGTTTGGGGGGGACAGGGGGGTCAGATCCCCCCCTTCTTGGGAAAAACACGAGTTGTCCCCCTCAATATATCATTGTAAACATAACTGTATAATTTTAAATAATTTAATAATATGCACAGAAAGCACTTGCGCTAATTATAGATGCAAACAAGGGTGTTTGTAAGTTTTGAAGGATTGTGTCCCCCCTCATACGCCTCACAGTGGTTTGGAACAGAGAGCGCCATAGTGGGCTCAGAAAATAAAAATGGTTCATGAGGCTTCATTTGGCCATCACTATTATCGCCTAAATAGAGTCCCTCCTGGTTGTGGTGTGCTGATCCAGACCCCTCCCAGCTCCACAGCCTTGCATTAACAGAAGGAGCAAGTGCCTTGTCTCCTCGGGATGAACATTGTACTTCTTATAGTGACCTCTACAGGGAGTTTGGTCCTGCCTTGTTCTCTCTGTCTCAGGTTACACAGCCTGCGCCTGGTTGGAGGGAAACATTACAACACTGCCATCTAATGGAAACTGAGTGTCCATATGTATATGGACTTTGTGTCTCTTTGTATAAATGTGTAGCGTGCTGAGCTGATAAACTTATAATGAACAATCTACATTTGTCATTGAGAAATAATGACCCTTCTCTGAAGTTGTTGTCCACAGAGCCCTGTCAGGAACAGGGTTCTGTTATAACTCAAACTGGACCAACCTCCCCTGAACTCCAGGCCCACATGACCTCAGAACATAAAACACGGGTCTACCAGGTCACAGGAAATGCCTCTAATGGAATGGATAAGACAATTTACGACGTCATAAAGTGATCGCAAAGACTCCAAGGACCAGGTCTCACTTGACCACTTTGAACTCAGAGGATCAAGGAATCCTCTGTTGAATCTGAATTGACTTTAACTCAACTCTGCATTCATTATTTGTGATATATTTAATGAACAATGTAAAGGACTACAAAACGTCGTTATAATGTGTTGATTTCAATGCCAGCATAGTAAGAATGAATTTAAAGTAACAGATGACATAAATTCTCTAATCTAACCTAACCATAGCATGTTTGGTCTTGTTCAAGAGTTAATAAAACTTAGAACATGAATATGGATTTGTTTAGCCAATAACTTGATCATAGCTTGCAGTAAGCGGAAATGTTAAGTTAATGATAACATAAAGATAGCTGTCTCACACAGACACAGATGCCCCCTTTCACCCCTCCTCCCTGCATTCCTTAGACAGAGATAAGAAGTTACTTGAGGAACTAGTAATGCTATTTAATTATAGACTTATAAGACAGATACACATATATATAGAAATCTATTTGCATGGAGTCGTAAGTGTATGTGTCGTCTGGTATTATAACTGAACTAACAGAGTTTTTACAGGTTCCTCCAACTTTGACCCCCCTGTACACTCACACCACAGACGTGTGTGTGTGGGTAAGTGTGTATCTGAATGTGTGTGTGTCTGCCTCTCACCACCTCTCTCAGAGAGAGAGAGTAGAAGACTGTAAGGAGCTCATATGTGTTAAAATTACTGTAGTTACACCATTTGTTGACTGTAAATATACCTGTACACATATGTATATATATGGCTTATATGTGTGGATCAAACTTTGTAAGTGGTTGACATTTATGATATTTAAGCCTGAGTTAATTCTGTATTATAACTGTATAACAGTTATTACTGCTTATTTAATAGAAGTGTTTGGTATCCTTCAACAGCTGAAGGAATCAAAATCTTAACTATGGAAGCATTAAAAAGGTAATAAGTTTTAATAATTCTTTAGAAAGGAAATTAGGAACAAAAGAGAATAACTGAGATTAGAATTAGAGGGTGGAGATGAAGTTTTGCACCTTGCTGGCTGACCCCTGCACCTTCTACATAGACATCATAAAACCAAGGAGATGCTCTTTGTCTTGGTGCCTTTTGCTCTTCCTCTTCTCGGATGCCTGATGCCTGCTGATCTCTGCTGAACCAGACTCCTGAAATCCCGACCTCGTCCCGCNTACCCTTATTAAGAAACAGTTTCAGTATTTATTCAGTATTATTCAAGAGGTATTTTTTGGAAGGGGGGAGGTTGCATATACAGTCACACAGTCCAGTTCCTCCCACCCTGTCCTACCCAAAGTGTCAAGCATATTTGCATCTAATTGCATCTTAAGTTTGTATGTGGACAATACAAAACCATATAATACATTTCACTCACCTATCATGTTGCATGCAAAGCTCCTTGAATTTTCTCAAAACACATATAATTATCCATTTAATTATTTAAAATCAAGTACTGACTGTAGCATGCTGAGCCAATAAACTTATAATGAACAATCTACATTTTGTCATTGAGAAATAATGAACCATCTCTGAAGTTGTTGTCCACAGAGCCCTGCCAGGAACAGGGTTCTGTTTTAACTCAAACTGGTCGAATCTCCCCTGAACTCCAGGCCCAAATGACCTCTGAACATAAAATGTGGGTCTACCAGGCCACAGGAAATGCCTCTGATGGAATGGATAAGACAATTTACGATGATCATTAAGTGATGGCAAAGACTCCAAGGACCAGGTCCCACTTGACCACTCTGAACCCAGAGGATCAAGGAATCCTCTGTTGAATCTGAATTGACTTTAATTTGACTCTACATTCATTATATGTGATATATTTAATGAACAATGGAAAGGACTACAAAACGTCGTTATAACGTGTTGATTTCAATGCCAGAATAATAAGATCCTGAATTTAAAGTAACATATTACATACATTTTCTAATCTAACCTAACTATAGCATGTTTGGTCTTGTTCAAGAGCTAATAAAACTTAGAACATCAATATGCGTTTGTTTAGCCAATAACTTGATCATAGCTTGCAATAAGAAGAAATATTAAGTTAATGATGACATAAAGATAGCTGTCTGACACAGACACAGATGCCCCCCTCTCACCCCTCCTCCCTGCATTCCTCAGATAGAGAGAAGTAATTACTTGAGGAACTAGTAATGCTGNAAATCTATTTGCATGTGGTAGTAAGTTTATGTGTCATCTGTTATTATAACTGAACTAACAGAGTTCTTACAGGTTCCTCCAACTTTGACCCCCCTATACACTCACACCACAGACGTGTGTGTGTGGGTAAGTGTGTGTATCTAAATGTGTGTGTGTCTGCCTCTTACCACCTCTCTCAGAAAGAGAGAGTAGAAGATTATAAGGAACTCATCTGTGTTAAAATTACTAAAACAAAAATTACTGTGTTACTAAGAACCTGCTTCGGTCTGATGGCTGAACGCCTGCATTCTTGACATGACAGAAGTCAAGACTCAAAGCTGTGATGAACTTAAACCCAGCTACCGCTTTGCCAGCGCCTCCAAAGTGGGGGTGCGTGAAGATGTCGCCCTGCCGCCTGCTGAGAGAGAGACAGACGGCCTTGCCTGGGTCCTACGTGGGATGGAGAGTGCCACTAAAAGATGCCCGATGGAGATGCCTTCACTGGGGACGAAACGCCTTCGTCTCTGCGGGTCCACATGCCGAGAGCCGGCCTTCCTCCTCCTCCCTCTGCTCAAGAACATCGTCTCCCTGGTCATAGGTGAAACTCTACTTTTCCCTGTGATAGTGGGGGTTGATGCTAAGCAGGTCTAGATTAGCTATTAAATTAAGTGAGTGTAAATTACCCTCCAGCATACACAATACATAATCAGGTGGTTAATTTGGTAACAAACACCTGTAATGATACATAATGATAAATACTTTCTTTGTTCAAAGTTGAGCATCTTGTTGTTTTTGTATGAAATGAATACATTTTAGACCTAAATGCCCACTAGATGGCGTAAAACAACAATATAAGATGGATGTTGATCCAGCTGTTCACCGAGCTGTTCACTAACACTAACATTAATAAAGAAAGTGCACCTGCACATCCATAAATGTTTACAAAAATGATAATTTAATCCAGTGTTTACACGCTCACTACAGATATTCATGGTCCTCAGAGGATAAATCATACTTTGGTGACCCCCTGACTTATTATCTGGTGCCACCGTGAGGTTGACATTTGTGGATTTAAGTGAAAAGTCACAAGAACTATTGGATGAATTGGCACAAAATTTGGTTCACACATTCACATTCCCCTGATGATGAATTATAATAACTTTGGTGATCCTCTGACTTTTCCTCTATTGCCATCATCTTATACCACCAGGACTTTGGTTTATAACCAAATACCTGCAGAACTAAAGACATTCCCATCAGCCTCAGCTGTGTTTAGTGCAGTAGCATGCTAACATGCTAAACTAAGATGGTGAACATGGTAAACATCATACCTAGCATGCTGCTGTTAGCATTTAGCTCAGAGCACTCCTATGGCTAAATACAGCCTCACACAGCTGCTATCGTGGATGCAGACTCTAAGTCTTGTTATAAACTATCATCTGAAAGGAGAAAGTACACTGATGTTCCAGGTATCAGAGTAAAGTCATGAATAATAATACAGCCAGATTGATCCATGTCTCTGAAACATAATGTCAGGTCCAAAAAGTGCATCTCCTCTGACCTTTCTGTCAGTAAAAACGGCCACACTGAGATCGGCCCTGTACAACAGAAACTCTTTATTGAAAGACAATTAAAGATAATAATATTCAGAACATCAAGTTTATATTATTCATCTGAAGCTCATCAGAAGTAACAATGTGGCAATGCATTCAGACTTATTAAATGAACCACGTAAACATCACTTTCATAAGCATCACATACTACCTATGAGATGATAAAAAATGAGATAAAAATACATTGTAAAAATAGGAGAAATAGTAAAAAATATATTGTCTTATTCCCAGTAATATTCAGCATATAACAGAGTAATGTTCTTCTTTTTCTTCAACTCATCAATCCAGTACGAGATGATCAGAAACTCTCTCCTTTGCATCAGCTCGAGCTGCAGGAAAACCAGACCAGAGAAAGTTTTTAAGTCATTGGAGTTAATAACCATTTTTTCTACTAGAATTCAATTCCACACAAGCAGCATTTGACAAAATCAGAGGAACTCATTCTGCTTTACGGCCTTGCAAACCCACTGGTACACTGTTTTAGCCCCACCCTCCTGTCCATCGTTTGGTCAAAGTCCCTTCTGTGAAAGTGCGAGTGTGATGAAGTTTTAGCTTTGCTATTTTCACTTCCTGATAAAACCAGTCTAGTTGTTGCTGTGACAACCGGCTCTGCTGTTGCTCTGTTTGCCTCACCTTGTTAGCCACAAGCAGACCAACTGTGGCCGGGCCCACGCGACCCACCCACCAAACACTGCACAACACGCACTGCACTGGTTGAAAAGTCTTCAACATAGAAGGAAAGGAGGTTCCTGAAATGCTAAAAAAGCTAACAGTGTTTCTGAAGTTTAGTGACCATTCAGTTCAGTTTAGTTTAGTGATCATTCATCTTTTTTGGATACTAAGACTTGAATTCAAGATCATAAGTTCTGAAATGGTTTTTAATTTTAAAGATCCCCTCCAGACATGTCTTAAAACATATATAAGTACTGTGCTCTGCTTGGTTTTGGCATAAAAAGTATAATTACCTCTCTAAAAACACATTTCTGCGTAGGGGGACAAATCTAATTATGTTGAGGCAACAGAAAAGCTGATTCAGCTAAACTGATTATATGATTTTACAGTGTACTGATAGCTTTACTTCACTGATAACATCTTTTTTCATTACATTCATATGTTTCTTTGTAGTGTCTTTCATCTCTACCAGCTACTGACCTTATGTTTATTCCATCTCTGTCTCTGTTTCTTACCTTCTGGTTGCTACTATCTATGCTATAGTAAGTACAAATAAAAAGTCAGCCTACTGCACATTTCTCAAAGTTGGGAACACACATCCACATTTATGAGGAAATGACACGACCTGACACCTCCACATCCGCCCACAGATATCAGCTCAGTGTGTGTTGCAACAGCAGCTCAATGTTTCTCTGGTGAAAAGTTTCAAGAGCTCTGATGTTTCACTCATCAGTACGATGATGCTGGTTGCTTCACAAACGACGACTAAACAAGATGATTTTTACTTTGTTGGTCTGGAAGCTGATTAATCAACATGAAGTAAAACACATCAACTATAATATAACATAATATATCTTATCAATAATATACTTTGGATTCATTAGCTTGTTACACAATAATGTCATAGAAAACCAACAGAAAAGATTATCAATACAGGGATATTCTCTTGTTATCAGGATTTTCAGGTGTTCTTACCTCGAGCCCACCTTCGGTACATGAATATACACACTATGAGTATGGCAGTGTAGAGGATGAACAGCAGGATGGTACACAGCAGGTTGGGCAGAGACAGGACAGGAGGAGGAGGAGGAGTGGGAGGGACAATTGAAGGCTGAGCTCTGACTGTGAAGAAGAAAATTAGAGTTTCAAACATGTCATCAACAGTTCTGTTTTCATTCAAATTTTACATAAAGNCTAAAAACACATTTCTGCGTAGGGGGACAAATCTAATTATGTTGAGGCAACAGAAAAGCTGATTCAGCTAAACTGATTATATGATTTTACAGTGTACTGATAGCTTTACTTCACTGATAACATCTTTTTTCATTACATTCATATGTTTCTTTGTAGTGTCTTTCATCTCTACCAGCTACTGACCTTATGTTTATTCCATCTCTGTCTCTGTTTCTTACCTTCTGGTTGCTACTATCTATGCTATAGTAAGTACAAATAAAAAGTCAGCCTACTGCACATTTCTCAAAGTTGGGAACACACATCCACATTTATGAGGAAATGACACGACCTGACACCTCCACATCCGCCCACAGATATCAGCTCAGTGTGTGTTGCAACAGCAGCTCAATGTTTCTCTGGTGAAAAGTTTCAAGAGCTCTGATGTTTCACTCATCAGTACGATGATGCTGGTTGCTTCACAAACGACGACTAAACAAGATGATTTTTACTTTGTTGGTCTGGAAGCTGATTAATCAACATGAAGTAAAACACATCAACTATAATATAACATAATATATCTTATCAATAATATACTTTGGATTCATTAGCTTGTTACACAATAATGTCATAGAAAACCAACAGAAAAGATTATCAATACAGGGATATTCTCTTGTTATCAGGATTTTCAGGTGTTCTTACCTCGAGCCCACCTTCGGTACATGAATATACACACTATGAGTATGGCAGTGTAGAGGATGAACAGCAGGATGGTACACAGCAGGTTGGGCAGAGACAGGACAGGAGGAGGAGGAGGAGTGGGAGGGACAATTGAAGGCTGAGCTCTGACTGTGAAGAAGAAAATTAGAGTTTCAAACATGTCATCAACAGTTCTGTTTTCATTCAAATTTTACATAAAGTTTAAAGGTTTAACGAGTAGGATTTTCCTAAAAAAAACAATGTACAGACTCAGACAAAAATAATCCCTCTCAATTATCACTTATGACCCACTAGAAGTGTGTGGCGGTGTCTGTATCTGCAGAGACCCTGCCCTCTGCCTGGATTTTCTTATTTTGCTGAGTTCGGGACGTTTCTGGGCATCAACCTTTGGGCGGTGGTGTGTAGCCCCCAGCCAATAACAGCATGCAGGGTGTGAGGTGTGGGACTCTATAGAAATGTAGCGACCAGTTGCCAGATCGTAAGCACATGGGACCACCAGAAGCTGACCCGGGGAGGAGGGGCTAACTTTGAATGTTGTGTTTTCAAACAGCAACCGACAAATCCTACTCGTTATACCTTTAAAAACATTTTCCAAAAGGTTTTCCATTCGTGCCACATTAAAACTCTCAACAGAGTGCAACAAGAGGACATAAGTAAAAGAAAGTAACTGTCACATCTAAATAACCACATTTCACTGCAAGGTGCAAACTTATTTCATTGTTTCTGTTCTGTTAATGTGTGCACACATTTGTAATTACTATACTGAGCAAAGGAATCAGGTAATTCAAGGGTACAAATTATGAATTGCTTCACAAAAAATGTTAGTTTGTGGTCATGAGTTTCGAAATACTGCGGTCATGAGTCCAAGTCCCCCCAACATTCATATTTCATTTATTCAGTTAACTGCTTCATTGTATTTTCTGTCAATCTTATTTGCCAACATTAAGGTCTAAGTGCTGTTTGAAAGCCTTATTGTATAAAACTTTGGTGGGAAAATACTGAATACTTTATGTAAATGTCGTCTGATTTAAATTTATTGAGACAAAAACCACAGGGAGCAGCCTATAAAATAACCTGAATGTATTAGTTTTTTGAATATACAACTGTAAATTTACAATATATAGTTTACAGACCACAAATTTCCAGAAGAAATACTGTGGACATGATCTCAGTGTCCTCAGTGGTAGCTACAGCCCTCCTCATCCAATGAGATTATTTCAGGTAACTGCTGTCACTAAAAAGCTGACCGCCCATCACACACGTTGGACAGGAAGCAGAACATCACCTTTCACTGCCAGCCAGCTCTGCTTTGACTTTCCCTTTCTGGGGTGTTCACACTTGTAGAAGCCTTCGTCAGACTTGGACACCGATGGGAGGATCATCTTTCCTGCATTCTCATTACCGATGAAAACATCGTCTTTGTAGAAAGCAGCAGAGAAGTTTGATGTGGATTCACGTTCGCCCTTTTCCTGGTACGAACAGCGAAGTGTCACGTTATCGCCCTCTGTCGCAGGAAGTGCAGGGCTCTCCATGATCACAACACCCTCTGAAATATAGAAGAATAAACCTCGCTATAAATTCCCATACTTAGTGTATTTTATTCATGACTAGTAGACTTTGCAAAGTCTGTTTAATTGCAAAAAGTATTATTTAACAATCCGGCAGAAAATAAACACAAACAAGGTCTGTGCACATTTGGTATCACCTGTCACTGTGATGTTGACAGTGTTGCTGCACTCCCCCTCCTTAGACTCACACCAGTACACTCCAGTGTCTAATGGGTAGGCATCCTCAATGGTGCAGGAGGACTCACCTGGGATCCCCCAGCCATACTTGCATACCTCAGACGTCTGAAGGGAAGTGTTTCTTCTCACCTTCCAGCCGCTGGAGTTTCCCGCACACCTCAGAGAGATGTGGTCATACCGAAAGAACTGAGATCTGTTGGGAGTGACGGTCAGTGTGGCTGCTGTGGGGGGTCAAACAGGAAATAATTATGAATGGATTTAAATGTTTTCTGTGTATGTAGCTGACCATGTGTGTTCAGGCACTGCTGTGGTTAATTGTTGTTTAGGTGGTAAAATTTAAACCTGCATTAATCAAGATTTTTTTGAATTAATATTCACTTAAACAACTGTGTGTCCCGTGAGAAGTGTAGCTCGAAGTGAGGAATTCACAGAAAATTACCACCAACTCTGCAGCTCTACAGCGCTTGTTAACCTCTTTTAGGTCATCGTTTTGGTTTAACAGCACATTAACCGTGTTCCCAGCCGCAGCATGCAGAAAAAAAAGTCATGATAAACCCACAGTGCACTACCTGTCCTGCATAAAATGACAGGCAGACACAGCTGGTGAAGAAAGTGAAGCATTTAGCAGCTAAAGACACAGATATTTTAGTTTTAGTTGGTGGAGACCAAAACCAGAGATAAAATGAAAAAATTATTCATTTTTTCACGACCAAGTCAAAGCGACTTAAGGTAACACATCACAGCTTCCTTCACTGTCACTTTAACCACACCACCGTCACTTTACCATGTCATTTTGTCTCCAAATGCTCTTGTATCGTTTCTATTTGTATTCTATTCTTATTTTAGTTTATGTACCTCTTATTATTTATTTATTTATTTTACTTTCTATTCTTTATTTCTATACTATATTTATTTCTGTCCTTGTGCATGAATTTCCCCGCTGGGGATCAATAAAGGTGTATCTTATCTTATCTTATCTTATCTTATCCTACTATCACTGAAATCAGTCCAACCAGACAAGTTGGTGGAGCTTTTTGAGCAATATAACTACCTTCACAATACCTACACAAACGTTTGGCTTTGTTTCATTAATTATTACATTACAACAACTCATAAATCATCAAGGAATCCAGATGTTGGACTGTTCTTGTTATGATTTTAAGAAAAGGATAAGTCAATGAAAGTTAAGTGCTCAGGTAGTTGTTAGATGAGCAGAGGAAAAGAGAGAGCAGGAGGCAAATTGTTAAAAAACAACAACGTTAAATTACTTACAGAGCACCAGGCAGAGTGATGTGATCTCCATCTTGTGTTGATGTTGTCAGTCTTCCTCTATGTCTGTAAGTTTTACCCTGTAGTCTACCACATCCTGCACAAACAGGAAGTCATGAAGGTCATTACTGAACAATGCAAAAAAGACATAAAAAAAAATCACTGATCTGCAGCGAAATTCACACATTTTGCAAAGTTGCTTGAGCAAGTTTTTTTTTTTAAAGTAATGGACCCCGACTTTAAGCAGATGTCAGGATTTATTCAATTCCAAAAACATTCTTTGCAAAGTTATGATTTCATTCTATGCTGTCAGTAAGTTTCATTAAAAGTCTCACAGGACACGTTTCACAGTTTGCTGATGATCTTTTACTGAATGTATCCAAATCAGTCCCACCTGCTGCTGAAAGATCTGTATCATCATCATCTGTATCACCTGCTTCAGAGACTTTTAACATGAGGATCAGCCTTGTTACAATATAGGGTTGTTCTTTTCACCAAAACCACACAATCAAACCTGCCACAAGAGAGGCTATCTTTGTTTCACCTTTCAGTAAAACAGGATATGGAACAACCACATTAACAACTTCAGCAAAGACAGTGAGAAAAGACTCAGACTGGAAACCCCCCCCACACACCCCTCGCACTAACAAACAAATAGTTTTGATTCTATGTGAACCCACAGGTTTTGAAATTTCTGCCTCCACCCCAGTAAAGTGGAGGTGAATGGAATTCTATGTGACCCTGAGAGTTAAACGCACTGCAACTACACAACACATGCAAATACAAAAAATACAAGCAAATTAAGAAAACATCTTCACCAATTTGACAACATGCACAGCAATGTTGCAAAGTGAGAAAAAACAACCAAATACAGAAATGCTGGAAGGAAACTGTTTCCAGGGGACACTAATAAGTGATGAACACATCCGGACACAGCTGGAACACGCTTGTTATTCCACCAAAAACACTTTTAGCTTATTTTCCATCACCACTTACTGATGTCCGACTCCAATAACTTCATGAGTCACAAACCATGGCCACAACAAACGAGTCTTAGCCGTGTCCTCGGCACCCCTCATAAGATGTAACACCTACACATAAGAAATAGTTACTGAATGTAACTCCAATTCTATGAGTATGTGCGTAGCCCTCCAAGACACAGATCTTTGCACTCACTGCCCAATCAGAAGATAGCAATCACACACTACAAAACACCAGCGCACCCGCTGCTCATCTCCTTTGAACTCAGCAACAGGAATAGAACAGGGGCCAGCTAGGTCTGTAGTTAGAGGGCTACACACGTACTCATAGTACTGGAGTTACATCCAGTAACTAATATTTCTATTTCGTACGTGCTACGCCCTCTAACAGGCTTTGCTATTGGTTAAGACTGGAGGCGAAAGCCGTTAGGAATGTGATGTACTCCCAGCTGGACCCGAAACTGACCATGACAGCTCGGACCCAGCCACTGACTGGGCAAAAGAAGGTCAATTGGTCGGGTTATTGGGCACCACCTCCCTAGGGGTCCTACAACACTAACCACATGCTCCTAACAAGGAGCTGACATGACCAAAAAGCATCAGCATGACCCAGAAGGGGTTTCCGCAGACGTTGCACTAAGCACTGAATGAGACACAGAGTCAAGTGTCATATCCCTGATATATGACTGCACAAAAGTGGACGTAGAGGACCAACACGTGGCCAGACAGATGTCCACCACCGACACACCCCTGAAGAGGGAGGCTGATGAGGCAATGCCCGTGGTGGAATGCGCCCTGAGCCCCACTGGTGGAGCACGATCCATTGCCTCATTGCTGTTGTGAATCACGTCACACAGCTCCTTGGGCTCATGCGCCATGGCAGACAAACAGCCAGTTAGACTTCCTCAGGCCAGCTGTGCGGTCCACGTTACAGCACAGCTCACACAGCAGACACAGGGTGTGGAGGCGTTCCACCCTCTCTTCTCGGTGAGGAGGAGGGAAAAAAGCTCTCAGGCAAATGAACCTGGACATGAAGGCAGAGGTGATGACCTTGGGTTTGAAAGATGGGTTCGGTCGCAGCTCCGCCACACTCTTATCCCCACTCCTATCCCCACCGATAGACATGCATGATGGGTGCGCAGATAAGGCGCACAGATCCCCCGCCCTCTTAGCCGAAGACGAACACCATTTTAATAGAAACCACATCTAAGCTCGCCTGCTCCAAGGGCTCGAAAGGTTGGCGTGAGAAGCCATCCAAGACTGTCTAAAGTTCCCACTGAGGAACGAGGTGACGCATGGCAGGTCTCAGCTTGCGGACCCCCTCTAGGAAACGTTTAATGAGCGGGTGTCTCCTGGCTATGAAGCAGTTGAAGCTGTCGTGGCCAGCAGCAATCACTGCCGCGAACACCCCCAAGGTAGACATGGCATGGCCTCCATCAGAAAGCGCCTGCAGGAAGGTGAGCACCTCCTGCAGGGGGCATGAACGTGGATCGAGGGTTCTGATCTCACACCAGCTCACAAACACACCGCAACGTCACCCTGCTACTATCATCCGAACCAGGTCCGGGAACCACTCTGGTGCTACCACTATGATATACAGCTGCTGTGTGTGGACTCCGTGGAGCAGTGGCATCCACAACCACGTGGGATGGAATGGGTACAGCAGCCTGGGGGGCCACACTGGGTGAGAGAATGCATCCACTCCCAGAGGGGGCGCGTCGCTCGTTTGCAGGGAGAACCACAGAGGGCACTGAGCGTTTTCCCTGTTGGTGAAGAGGTCGGCGGAGGGCAGGCTGAAGCTCCGCCAAATCTCTGTAGCAATGTCTGGAGAAAGGCTCCATTCATCTTCGAGCATGCCCCCTCTGGCCTCCTCCTGTCCATCCCCACATTGAGGTGCCGGGCTCTCAAAGAGTAAAAGTGTGATCGGTCCATAGTAGGATCTTCACCGTCTTTTGATGAAGGCTTGGGGACCTCACGCCCTCCTACCTGTTCAGGGAGGCTACCACTGTGGTGTTGTCCGACCTCACCATGACATGCTTGCCGCGTAACGATGGGTCAAAATGCAGTACCTTCTGCACTGCCGTGAGCTCCAGGAGGTTGATGTGGTGGGCTGATTCTACCGACATTCCTCCCACACTGAGCTGGTGGACACCCCAGTCGCACCCCCTCGTGGAGGCGACTGAGTGAGCCCCAAAAGGTAACATCGCTCCGGGCTATCGCCGAGCGTTCCCATGGTTCCCCTCATTCACCCCACCTGCGAGGGGGAGAGAGAGAGTCGTCCCCTCCCAGGTGGGGCGCCTCTCTTACCCGGTCAAACCAACCTCTGAAACAGCCTGTGTGTCAGTGTTAGGTGCATTATAGGAATTATTCTCATTAGGGCACATGTTAAGTATGGGGTGATGCCCTTTATTTGGAACAAAAACTTTTGAATGTCTCCAGCTGGAGACTGAAGCCCAAACAGATGCGGCGCTGCCGCCTCTCCCAAACTCACGTCTGGGCTGGGGAGGGGACAGAGAAGACCTGGGATGGCTGGGAGCCAAGGGCGGCTGGTCCCTGGAGTGCTGCCACTGCTGAGGCTACTGGCGCTGATGAGGTGAGGGCTGCTGGGGGCAGAGGTGTGGACCCATGTGCTCCGACGCCTTCTTCGCCATCTCCATGCAGTGTACAGCCAGCTGGATGTCTGGGCCGAAGAAAGTCAGTTGATAAGGGTAGGTTGAGTAACTGTTTTTCGAGGTGGACAGGCCCAGCCAGAGGTCCCTGTGCCCCACCTTAGTGGCACTCATGGAGCGGCCACCATTAATGGCAAACGCCTGTGACATCCTGAGGATGGTGGCCACCATCATCTGGATCTCCACGATCTCCTCAGCAGCCAGCTTGGTTCGCTAGTGAGTGAGGCTGTCCAGCGAGCCCACCAGTAACGCCATGTTGCTAGCCGGTGCCACCCAGGTGGTGGCATGCGCTTGCCGACAGAGGCAAAAAGACCAGGCAGGTCGTTGAGTCAGTAGCTGTGATTGACCAGTCCTCCTCTTCATACACCCGCTGGTCATCCTCCTCATCATATTTGTCCCAGGGATTGGAACGCCGAGGAGCCGCTGCTGCCTCCTTAGCTAGCACCGGGCAAGCTTGGAGGGAGCGGACGGTCTCTGCAAATTTGCGGGACAGGAATCAGCCTGGGCCCGGTGCCGCCATCCAAGACAGCAGAACTAGGTGTCGTGGCCATCCAAGGGCAGCAGCAGTGAGGTGCAGGTGGAACAGGACTTGCTAGTCAAAGTTGACATCTTGGCGACACCGCAGGGTGACTTGAATCGTGAGTAGATCTGAAGGTGGTTGAGTGAAAAAGATGAGCAGCAGGTGCGATGGTGTTTTATAGTGTGTGATTGCTACCTCCTGATTGGGCTGTGAGTGCAAAGATCTGTCTCAGGGTGCTGAGGCAAAGCCTCGATGGGGTATACCAATAGCGAAGCGCATTAGAGGGCGTAGCACATACGAAATAGAAGTGTATTTCCCCAAATGTCAAACTATTCCTTTAACCAAGTGTTTTAGTTGCCATTCTTAACCATTATGTTGCTTCCATGCACGTATGTAGAAATGTCCAACATCACTGTCATTAAATATAATTCGGGCTTTTGCAGAATCTAGTGATGGCCAAATGAAGCCTCATGAACCATTTTCTTTATTTTCTGAGCCCACTAGATGGTGCTATTGGTTTAAAGAAAAAGGCTCAAGGAATGGCAATTCAGGGCACTTTCAACCCTTTGTTGAACAGAGAGTGCCATCTAGTGAGCTCAGAAAATAAAGAAAATGGTTCATGAGGCTTCATTTGGACATAACTAGCAGAATCCCTCGATATCATCATTCTTTTCTGGCTGTAAAACTTTCACAAACATGCAAACATTATTAAAAACCAACCCTCAGCCCAGTAATCAAACCCCAACACCTCATCATACTTCACCACAAGAATGCACTAACTGACAATGACAGCCGGAGCAGCCACGTCTTTTCATTTCTTGATTTCCTTTCCCTGTCTGGGAGATGAAGGTCTGGTGTCACTCCATCAGACTGCTTCCCTGTTTTCTCCCTGTGTATCGTACATCCATCTTTACTACAGTTACACCTCAATAATGCTGTTAATTCAGTCAATCAATTAATAAACACTGCTTTAACACAGAAGAGAAGCTAGTAGCTACAGTTCTCTTGCCAAGTGTTTTCTCTCTACCTGACATTTTGATTGGCGATGGCATACTGTATAATCCAACTGTGAATAAATGTATGATTCCTGATGCTGATTCCTGCCACGCAAATGTAATAAAAGTTTGTGAGACGCACATCTGAAGCCCCAATCAATCATTTTTTGGTTCAAGTTACAAGAACTAACCTACAGTTTATGTCAAACCAGCAGGTTTCTCATTTGTATAAAAAAAAAAATTAAGTCTGAGTGTAACACAAGATGAAATGACCTGTTTAGGTTAGGACTGCCATCTACTGGTACTGTGTTGGAAGACCACCAACCGTTATTGGAAGTCCTTGAGAAAACACAACTTTTACAGTAAGTTTAATAGTTTAATCATGAAACCAAACATAATACTTTAGGAAATCTTATTCAAAATATTTAATGAAAAAGAAAATGTTGCTACATAATTTGAATAGATAAAATCATTTCTGTCAATAACACAGATGAGGGATCAGGGGAGAACAATAGGTTTGAGTTTTTTCAGCCACATAGATATTGTATGACCTCTGAAATGTTCAGGTTTCAGGACAAAATGAAGAACATACTGTACGCTCAGTGTCCACTTTATTAGGTACACCTGTACACTCTAATGCAATCCAACAACTGCTATGCCATAAAGACTTCTTTTATTTATTTTTTTGTCCAGACCTCAGTGCTAAAACATATAATTCAATCAACTCTATGACAGTGTCAATAAAAACTGAACATTATAGGCATCATAAAAGTGACTTTATGGCAGAACAGTTGTATTGGATTGCATCAGATTGTAAAGGTGTACCTAAGTCCAAGTGGACAACAACGAGACATACACATGGTGGACTTGGATTTATTGAATTTGATATGGTTTATGGATCTAAAACAAAGGGATAACATGTTAACTTGCAGAAACCAATTATTTTAGCCACATTTAACTCCTGTATGTGTCGGATTTCAAATTTCTGACTAACTGGTAGAATCAAAAAAGAGGTAAATGGCAAGACAGCAATGTATGGGTCAAGCAAAAATCTGGTCTGCCTCCCACAGGTGGTGGAAAGTCAAAATGAACAAAGCTTGACCTTACTGTAATACACACCACAGCGTGTCCTTGTGATGGAGACTGCATTATACATTATACATACAGTTTAGTGTACAGACTCTGTACTGTGGTGAGTTTTTAATTTTGATAAATGTGAGGAACACTTTCTACCCGTTGTTAATATAAAATCATCAATCAAATGTGTTTTTGAATATTTAGTTTATGACCTGTTGGTAAAAGTTTACCAGCATGCAAATGCTCCTAAAATGTAGCCTGTGAGTCAGCTGTAACTTATTTGCTTCCTGTACCATCCCACCAAAGTGTAGGCAAACAAAGTGAAAGTATTTTGAAGGGACAGCTTGTCTGTCATTGCTGTTCACAACGCCCCACAGACAAATGGACCGTATTTCATCTATTTTTTCTTTTTTATCATTCATAAAGTGTGAAAATAACTCGGTGAGATCTACCGTGTCTCAGTCTCTTCTTTATCCAGCGAGCGGGATGGAGTTAATGCTTGTGGTTTTGCTGTCCTCTCTCACTGTGGTCGACGCTCCAGGTAAGTTTTTCTTGTTTTACTGAACAGGTATGCACTATTCATGAAGAAACTGCAGGCCCTCCTGTTGTTGAAAGACTTAAGCTTTTAAGTCTTAATTAGCTCATTAATTAACCGGTATTCGACCGGGACAGTTACTTGGACCCAGATTATATCAGAAATCACATACATTTAAACTAACTTTGGCCTGTAGCTACTCAGATATGAGTGTGTTAAGAAAGGAACCAATTTTCTTGAAGCAACTTGAATCGAAAAACCGGATTTTTTTTATGTGTGTGTTTTAATCCTTGTCAGATAGTCGATGTATCAACACAGATCCACAAATCAGTTTAAAATGGCAGCTTCAGGCCTCATAATATAACTGCGCAAAGTCTACTGCATTTGAAAGTTGAAGACTCTTGCAAAAGTCATTGAGAAATTAAAAATGTCTCATCTTCAAAACTGATAGTTGCTTTTAAATGCTGCACACACACTCTGTGGATTCCTACTCAGCTGATCTGATAAAGCTGCTCCGTGATAACCTGGCTCAATCCGGATTTTCCAGTGAAGTGGTTTTTGTTTGAACATCAGCCAGATAATGTGTGTAGTGTAGTGTAGACGCAACTTGCAACAGATTTAAATGAAGTCATTTTCCGTTTCATCAGTTTATTTTCAACATTTTGCTTATCAGAATAAAAAGAATTATATAATAATCTGTAAACAACTTTGTTACAAGTAAAACTCCTGCATTCAAAATCAAGTAAAAGTCCAAAAGTATTATCAGTAAAATGTCTTCTGTGACTGATATCTGATTCTATGTGACATTATTAGATTGTTGATACTGAAGCATCAGTGTTAGAGCAGCATGTTACTGTTGGAGCTGCTCCAGGTCAAGTCAAGTCAGTTGTATTTATATAGCGCCAAATCACAACAAAAGTCATCTCATGACACTTTACATATAGAGCAGGTCTAGACTGTAGCCTACTCTTTATAATATTATTTACAGAGACCCAACAATTCTCACCATGAGCAAGCACTTGGTGACATGGGCGCCTAGTTATGTTTTAAAAGGGGGGAGATACACTTGGAAAGATACATAATTGGCGAGGGGCCCCGGAAAAAAATAGTAATTTAAAACAAATTTCCTGCATTTCTACACCACCTAACCTCTTGGATTAGATCAATAAACAGCCACCTGCACTAGTCTAGATTAGCCTCCACTATACATCCCAAATAATAAAATCAACAGGATCCTAGGATGTGAGGACATTTGGGGGTTTAGCCTGAACCTCTGTAGGGGGGTCCGAGAGTCCAGAAATTTTTATTGATAAACCAGCTCTATTCTGATGCTTTTTTATGCACTCTGGCACCTTACATTCAAAGTACATGTCTTGTATCATCAATCAATCAATGTGTACCTCAACTGTTGTTTACTTTCCAGATTAATGATGAATTGTGACGTTAAAAATATTAGTAGTTGTTAGTAATTAGTATTAGTATTGAGTAGAAACAGAATACTTCACAGCTGCCATCATTAAACATTTATTGACCAGAGTTTGAATAAAAGCAGTGTATTTATGTGAACAGTTTATTGGAATATTAAAAGAATTTTCTTTCACTCACACAATTTTCAGATACAGTCCATGCAGCGTAGTTCACTGTTCACCTCTCCATCATCTGCTGCTGTCTCTCCCTCTGACATAAAGTAGGCTAATGTTATGCAACATGAGGTTTGTAAAATAATGAGCAAACCACTTATGGAATTATGGAAATTTGATTTATTTAAGAGAAAAACTCTGCTGTGTTTTTTCCACCTGTAGCTCTGCCGTTTCTCCTCTACTCTTCCCGCTCCCACTGAGCAATTTGACGTTGAAAAGACGTTTAAGGCCTATAAGTCCATTATGGCTAAATGAAGCCTCATGAACCATTTTCTTTATTTTCTGACCCCACTAGATGGCGCTTTTAATTTAAAGAAAAAGGCTCAAAGGCTCAAGCACAGAGGCGATGTTGAAATGACGTCTGTTGCTCAGTGGGTAATTTGAATCATTCATAAAACATTCGGGGCTGTAGCCTAGACTCAGCGAGCTGACGTGAGGTGGGCGGGCTGGTAAATTTGACTCGCAAATCGGTTCGGCATTTCGGCGACAGTACAAGTTTGGCTGGAGTCAGTGGGCCAAGCGGCTTCATTCAATATACGCCAGCCTTTCTTTTCCTATGTTCTATTTTCAGTCCATGATCACAGTGAAGCTAAATGTCTCTCACATTTGTAAACAGTCAGATTCCTGAGTGGACTGACAGACTGTGATCAGCGACGGGTTGGACTGAACCAACTCAAAGGGGGGTCCAAAAATGTGTGATTTTTTTATTACTTGTTTTTGTCAGTTGCTGAAGATAGTAAAATGATCATTGATATAGGCTGCTTAAATATTATCACCTGATTACGGGACTGTTAATAAGTTTATTTTTATTTTTATTTTTAAAAAGACAAAGAGTGGGTTAGAAAAACCAGAACTTTGCTCCCCCTATCTGAATAATGGGGATGCATTTGCTCCACTTGCTCAGGTGCCTATGCAGAGAAGTATCAGTAACTGTTGTGGAAAAGTCTTCGTGGAAAGTGTGTATATGTATGTGGAAACCTTGACTATAATATGAATAGGGGTATCCTGTCCACTTGCGTGTATGCCTCACTGTAAAATCTCTTTCTCTCACACACAGACATGCACACACACACACACACACACACACACACAACCTTACACATACCAGATTTGAAAGGTTCCGTGTTGAAAAGAATCTTTGTTTTTCTCAAATTCAAAATAAAGCACTGCCTTTGTAATGGGAGTTTCTAATGTTTCCCCTGACAATGCAACCACAGTCATTATGTTTAGAGGTTTGCCAACAGGGCAGACGTCAGTTCTAAATGGTTTTTTAATATCCTGACCTGACATTGATTTTTTGGTTGTTCATGAATATACTAATTCGTGGTA
This sequence comes from Oplegnathus fasciatus, assembly GCA_003416845.1. Lineage (NCBI taxonomy): Eukaryota > Metazoa > Chordata > Actinopteri > Centrarchiformes > Oplegnathidae > Oplegnathus > Oplegnathus fasciatus. The sequence goes on from NTHP01000625.1 coordinate 75,524, forward strand.
ATGTTACAAAAAATTTGTTGGGGTTTTGAACAACCATGAGAATTCTCTGAGACATTTGTTTTATCCCTTTAGAGCAGCCAGGCGTGATACTGTTCAATCAGTTGATTTTTATACATGAGAAATGCAAATAAATTGGTAGCTATAATGGTTGATGGTAGTCAGCACAAACTCCATCCAGCATATGACAGAGTGTTTTTTTTTCCTTAAAAAAGTTGCTGGAATCCTTTTTCTGTTTCCCATCCTTTTTCATTTATTTGTTTGATTCATTCAATTTTAAATACTTCACTGTCTTTTATTGATATCCTTTTATGTACATTTGTATTCTTTGCGACTGCAGTGATCCATTTGAAATAAAGTATCTAATCTATCTAATTCATCTACTAAATTATGCATGACATAAAATAATATTATAATTCTTCAAATCATATTCAACATAGTAACCCAGCAGTACATTACACTAGATGTGCTAGAGGTGGTTTGCAGTACAGATAAACTGCAAAAGGTTTATAAAAGACAGAAAGACATAAAATAATAATTTGGGGTGTTACTCATCAGATCATTCACTGAGTCTCCTTGTCATTGTCACACACCTACACACTTTTGTTTTTTGTCCAATTTGAGATTGACATCTATAAATAACACTAGAAATGACAGACAGCGTGATAGATGGATGTTGTGATACCATGTTAATAGGTGCAGTGGGTCTGCCTCCTTCCCTTACGGTCTTATTAACCTACGCAGCACTCGTCCATCTTGCTTTCTGGTCCATATCTGTGCCACAGTGGAAGCCTGTTCTACAACCAACAGATCCAAAGCCAAGGGGGGTGCTTCCTATACTGTAGGTGACACAGAGGGCCGCCTAGGGCGCTACCCAGAGGGGGCGCCAAAATTGCACCTAGAAAAAAAAAAGATTTTTGACATAAAAAAACATGATAGAGCTGATATTTGTGTTGATTTCTTATCAGCTCTTGTTCTTGTTCGTAGTAAATAAACGTGCAGTACTTTAACTGTAGAACTGTTTTGATTGTAATATCAAACCAGCAATAAAACTGATCAAATCAGCTTTACTATAAGTACGTATCTTACTTTACATGTAGTGATTGCAGATATCTTACAGTATATAGTATCTCAGTATTCAGATACTGTACACATTTGGTGCCTGCTGAACTGCATACAGAAACCTACCTGTATCTCCTGATATCAGATTAAAACTGCAACAGTACAATAACCTAATATAACATGTAACAACACATAACCCTGCTTCATTTGCAAAGGCATTGTTTGCTGATGTGTAATCTTCCTGTGCTTTATCATTGCCATGGAAAGCACTTGTGTAGTTAGTTAGTTAATTTTGTTTATTATCCTTTCATAAATTCCTTTTGTGTCTGTGACAATTGTCAGACAAAGACCACGTTACACAAATATCATATCACAAGGTTTTGTTTAACAGAGCCATGCCGGAAGGTGTGGAAGAATCTCTGAGCAAGGGTAGTCCAGCAAGCAAGTGCGGTACCCTAATACTTATTCTTTATTGGCTTGCAGCCAATTATGGTAAAATAGCTGTTCAACTGTCTTTGTATTGACTGAAATAATCAATAATGGTTTCAGCACTATTGTCAGTGGTACCTGGCCTGAAACATTACTGGTTATGTTTAGTATAGCTAGTGTCACCTGTTGGCTCAGGTTGAATTGGGACAAATGCATCAGAGATGAGTGATGGAATCCATCACCAGTGAAAACTGGCTTTACCCACTTTTAGATGAATTCATTATTCTGTTTGATGACTTGTTGGTAGGATACAATAGCCTGTTTCTCGTACACTGCTTTAGGCTTGGCTTTAGTAACTTTGTGCTTTCAGGTGGGTATTATGAGAATCTGAAGAGTGTGCATCCTTTTGTCCATTGTTTACGTTTGTATGCATATTGACACGTGTGTTTGCACCTGACATGCGTGTTTATGTGCATATGAAGTACTGAGTGTTTAAAGCAGATTTGAGTTCTTTACCAACAAACTGTAGCAGAGATGTTTCACTGACGATAATTGGGGATCTCCTGCTGACTGACTAACCCTTGGTGTGTATTTGTGTGGCTAAACAAATGCTTATCCTGCAATTTTAACTGCATGCTTACGTCATTGTTTATTTGAGACTCCCTTGAGGAGTGTGTGTGTGTGTGTGTGCGCGCGTGGCTGACAAACCACTGGCTGATGTTAAGCAGAGGTCTGATCTCCCTCTATTTTTCTGTGTTTCTGTGTATTTCTGTCTCTTTGTCATCGTCACATTCACAGACAAACACACACAAGAGGGAAGGAGATGTGCACACTTGTCCGTGTGTATGCAGGCCTGCTTTGATTATATTATGCTGTGTTGCACTAGCTTTGCTTGTGTTTTGATTCATATAATTGAAGACAATATTTTCAGTCACAAACAGACTGAGTGACCTTTCAGTGCAAGGGCTGCATTCTGAATTTGTCAGCTTTGCTCATTTTCAGGCTGTAAAAGGAAGGTTGGTGGAGATAATTTTTGACTACATTGGAAATAAAATTCAGCATTTATTCTACAGCTCCCATCCAAACTGCTTGCAAGCATTGCTAACAGACCTGAGCTACTGCAGTATTATCTAACGCCTAAAATCTAAATTAGTGTCCTTAAAATATTCTAAAAAGTGTCCTTAAAATATAGAGCATACATATTGTGCATATTCATGTTATGTAAATACTTCTTGTGTTGTAATGTTTGTTTGACAGACATGAACTGTCATTATCTTTTATTCTTTCTCCGTTATGGGGTGCATTTCTGGCAACGGGAGGAGCCTCTGGTGCAAGTTTGTATGTGATGCACAGAGAAACACAGCAGTGCGTGGGTTTGACTAACCCACCTGTCCCCGTGGCTTTTACTCTGAGTGTAAAATCGAAGGCACTCGTCAAAGTAGCATTCATCAGCACCACTCTCATTTGTTGCTCACCATTATTCTTCCTGGTGAATGCTACAGTAATGCATTAAACATTTACTGTCTCTCTGTTGTTTCACTTCTGGAGAGCACTAATGTTGTTTGTTGCTGCATACAGTACATTAGTATTGTGAGCCTGGCTTATTTGCTGGCGTATTAGTTTCATTTCAATTAAAATTACAACAGACCCTCATTCCCAAGTGGCACAGCCCAAGGAAATAATATGAAACATTAGCTCAGCACCGTCACTCTTTCCCTCTTTCTTTTCGTCCAGCCTGATCAGAATTGCGCCTCACCATCCTACCCCTCATCGCTCACTCACTCACTCAGTCACTCTCTTGCTTTCTCACTGGCTCTCTTGTGCTTTTGCTGGGTTGCTCATTCGCATATTTTTGCATTCCCTCATTTGGACAGCAATATACAGGGCAGTATGTGGGTGACCTATTCATCAGTTACACTGCGCTGGTCGGAGCAATGGAGAAAAAGGTTTTATAGAAATGGATACAGTAATGGGCCTCATTCATGAATATCTTCCTAAGTTTTTTCTTAAATTTGTTCTTAAGAAAGGTCCTAAGAAAAGTCAGATTCATGACGTGTTCTTGAACCACAGAATTGTTCGCACCTGTTTTCTTATAATGATGAATCCCATTGTCCTCGTGAGTTGAGAGCGCATGCCGTTTTGTTCCTAATTAGCATCAATAAACGCCCTGTCAATCCCCATAAAAGGGCATGAGACTGCAGGGCCGTGTGCAAACACAGAAATCACACACAGAAATTGAAAAGAGAAGTTGAGAGAGAAGTCAGGAATGCCCAAATGAAAATGTAAAGACGGTGGAGCACCGGACTCCAAACATAAGAAGAACTTCAGTAGTTCTGAAGTGGAGGTACTGCTGTAGGAAGTGAACAGCAAACGAGCTGTCATATTTGGTAGCGTCAGTAGTGGATATAAAATAACAACAAAAAACTTGTTACTTGTTACTCGTTCAGTGGATGTTGAATCCAGAGAAGGGCACGCAACTGATGAAGTAAAAAAAATGGTTTGATCTCGAATCTGAAGCAAAAAAATATTCGTCACTCTCTGCAAATGGATCCAGTGCTCGAAGTGGGCCAGTACTCACCAATACACAGCACCAGCACCACTAGATTTCACTCTTTGGTGTACTGTGACTTTTTCTTGCACACCAGCACTTCTCTCAAGCTGCCGATGCACTTTTCTCTCCATATCAGGTTCTCTGAGCGTTTGGTAAAAATATACTGCATCACCCAGGCACTACGTGACTCACCTGTTCCCGTTCTCGTCTGCCTGCCGGTGACTAGTCTAAGTAACGAGCGTGGCGATGCAGAGGTGCTTCGTTTGTGTGACACATTACAGTAGAGTGAAGAGAAAGTATTCAGGGATTTCGCCGGGAATCCAAGGAACTAAGGGCATCCCGGACTGATGACTTCATCGCACCACACACTAAAGCTAGTGTACATGGTCCAAGTGTTAGTGTAGTGTTTATTTATTTCAAAAATCATAATGCTTTGTAAAAAAATTAAAATAATTTTTAAAAAATATTATAAATGATAAAAATATTATTGTAATTTAAATATATGTAATTTAAATTAAATCTATAATATTATACAACTGTAGAATGAAAGAAAACACAATAACCAGTTACTTTGCACAAACATGTCAGCACTCAGATGTGCGTAAGTGTGCTCTTGAGTGTGCGTAGATTCTGTTCTTACCTAAGAACAAATGTTCTTACAGTAAGTCCTCTCTTTTCCATTTTTCTTCTATGTTCTATCTGCTTTCCCTTATCTTGTTCTCTCCCTGTCTCTGTGTCCTTTCTTCTTTTCCCATCCCTTTATAGCCTCTTTTTGCTTGAGTCCTCTGACATAAAATTCTCTTTTTCCTTTGCTCCCTTTCTTCCCTTCTTCCATTCATCTTGTCGTGCTTACTGGGGAATTACTGAGGTGGGGCAAGAAAGAATGACATCGACCCAGCCGTCTGCCTTCAGAAACATTAAAATGCAACAGTAGCTGCAAGTTAAAGAAGCCCCTGTCTCCTGTTATAGATTGGCAGTGGACGCTTCCTGTAACGTTTTCAGGACCAGAGAGATCATCACAGCACTGTATGAGCAGAGCTTTCAAACCAGTCATGTTGATGGCTTCCACATCAAGCAGTGTATAAGTCTGCCCAGTCACCAGGCCACCTCATGCTGTTCCCCCTGACAGGATTCTTTTTTATGTGGCTGTTAAAAGTGCTTTTACTCCAGAAAAGACGCTCCAAAAGTTTTTGCACCTGCAGGTGTTTAAAGAGTACCCGCAGTATTTATACTTTTTACCCTGGCAGCTCCTGAAAGCCAAGTGTCACTTTTATTATATATGTGCCGCAATACAGTAAGTATGTGGTTGCTGTTGTTTGACAGGATAATTAGAGTTGTTAAAGGGCTTCAGTGATGGGTACTGCTGTTTTGGGGCTGTTTAAAAAAGAAAAAATTTTATTCCTTTACATTTGTCCTTATTTAAATAGTGATTGACAAAGAGAAAAAAATAATATGCTGCCTGTGGAAAAGCCATTTTTTAATTGTGTTATATATAACTTCTTGGTGCTAGATAACAGCACTCATGTATTTTATTCATACTGCAGCTTTTTCCACTAAACCAGGCCTTAGTTTTTTGATTTCCTTCAGTTTAGTTGCATTGAGAAAGACTTCTCACTGACCAAAAAACTGCTGGGTGTGGTCAGAGGTGCAACAGACTTCAAATTTTCCGGTTTTTGTCTATAAATTTCCTCCCAGTTGGTGACTGTTGATGTGTCTGTTCAAAGGGGCCTTTGAACATCCATGGTTAGCTACACCTAGCTGTCTGTGGTGAATAATGCAGTATTGCATGTGACCATGGAGAACCGGCTTTGTTTCCTTTGAAGTTCTGAGGAGATGTACACAGTTTTAGATGTACTTCCTTCTGTCTCATCTTTATCAGCTTTATCATAAATATTAGAGCTCTTTAGTAATGAAAAATAATGATCCTCTTTTTCAGATATAACTCATATTTTATAAATTCTGTCATGGATTGTATATTTGATATTCACTTGTCTTGGAATAGCAAATTTCAGTTTAAAAGAAAAGTGAAGTTGAGTGGCAGAGAGGTTAAAATGTCGCTGATGATACAGGTTTGAAATGTTCTCATCAGAGGCTGAGACTCTCGCTATGCACCTTGAATAGAAACGCTTTTAGTCATGTGGCCGATGATCATACACTTTCCACCTTCCGGCAGAAAAAAAATCCTCAATGGGGTTGAGGAAAGGCGAGGGGGGGGGGACCATTCTTGGATGGGCTGCAAACCAGTTTGTGATTGCATGTGAATGTTGGAATGCTACATTGTCCCATGCAACCACAAATGTCCCCATGTTTCCCTGTTCCCTTTCTGCTTCTGGCACCAGCTGTTAGTGAAGGTCATCTAAAAACTGTGTTTGGTCAGAGTCCGAGGTATGGTAGTCGGGCTGACGCTTTTCACGTTGTGAAACACCAGTTTGTCCTCCACAATTCTGGGCTGAATTTCTCTCCGTTTTATTGCATTGTCAGCAATGACCAATCTTTCATGCTCTTGGTCTACACTGAGGAGCATTCCTCTTCCCCCAGAGGGAGGAAGACGTTGCGTCCCTTAGAGGAACAAAAACACAACAAATGTATTAGCATTGGGACTGGTGGCCTACAGTTACTGTGGGACATAGCAACAGTAATGATAGAAGAAGCATTTGTGAGATGCATTACTTACCTGTTGGTTTGTTGAAAATTCTGGATAATGGAAGCCACGGTTGACCGTCTGAGATTAGGCTGGACTCTTTCACCAGCCTCTCTCAGAGATAGACCGTGGTTTATCACATGGTCTGTGAGGGTGGCTCTTATTTCATCAGTGATAACAGCTCTTACCTTCCTTTGAGCACCACCAAGCAGTCTTACTCATCTCTCCCCCTACCTCTCCTTCTCCCGTGTCCTGGTCCAGCTACTCCTCTGCCTGGTCCTCTTCCTCTCCCTCATTCAACTATTCCTCTCCCTTGTCCAGACATTATTTTTTCTCCCTCTGCTCCTCTGTGTTGTTTTGCATCCACATTGAACAAAATCAATCCAACAAGTCCCGCTTTTACTGCATATGGCCATGTAATTGAAAGAACTTCAACACCCGGCTATGCCTCTGATTGAGGTTGGAATCAGCTGTGGTTGGTCTATTTTACACAGCTTGAATCAGCTATATCTCAACGTTTCAATGATCTGTTCATTCATAAATGCTTATCAGCTGTTTCAATATAGCTTTTGAGCTGCTGTTGTTGCAGAAGTAGAGGCCTTATACTATATTTAAGGTTTTGAACGTTAGGTTTTCATTTCTGGCATGCTGTGTGCAAGTGTTTGTAAATAAGACAAGAAACATCCATAATTTTGGTCTTGGGTAAGCTTGTATGTAAAGAAAATGTAAGCATTTCTGAAACGTATTAATTCCATATTCTGTGAAAACAACATGAATTGTGTTAATGGCATGGTCCTCAACAGACGGATGTTGTGCTAACTGTGTTTAGAGTTTTGAAAATGTGACTTCAGGTTGGACAAAAGGTGACTGTAAAAAACTGCAAGTCCATTAGATCATTTGGAATAAGCCAGCAGAAGCAAATTCCTTAAGTTGTTGGTAGACTGCCGTTGCTCCGAACCCCACTGAGAGCCAGAGTTTTATGTTTGCAGAGTTGATTGATGGTGTTGACATATTATTGTGAAAGTCTGTTAGGGGGATGTTTAATAACCCAGCACAACTAATGATGTTGAACACGTACAGCATTATTATGCTTCAGCGACCTCAGTTTTGTATGTGTTTTTGAGTATTTGTGTGCGCGTTTGTACCTGTGTGGGTGCAAGTGTTTGAAAGATTATATGTGTGTACCTGGTTGTTTGTGTGTGTTTACAGTATGTCGTTGGTTATTTTGCCTCTCCATGTACCTGTGTGTGTGTGTATGTGTATGGGCGTTCTTATGCATTTGTGTATTTCTGTGTGTACATGAGTAACTCTGGAACAGTAAGTAACTGGATACGTAACTTTGTCAATTGACAGTGACAATATTACACACTCAGTGTGGTTGCCGCAAAACAATTTCAAATATTAGGTTGGGAAGATACTTAGAACGCACAAAACCATGACAAAAACAGCTGTCATCGATGATGAAATGGGGACTACTTCTTCCACCCCTTGCTTAGGCATTGAATAGCAAGCCAATCACGTTTAATGTTGCTGCAGTGATATTTATTTAAGCACTTAAGAGGCAGGGAAAGGATAAATGACACTTGCATAGACCCAAGTTATTGGGTAGTATGTCTTTTCCAATGCTATTAGGACTTAATGTAGCGCCATTCAGAGAGAGGAGGGAGGGAATAGAAAGAGAGGTTGATGGACAGAAAAGAGCAGAATGGAAGGAGGAGGGAGAGAAAAAGCGTGACTACTGAGCAGTGGCAAAAACAAAAAACACATTATATTATTGTTGTACACAATTTGTCGTACTTTTTGAGATATCATAAAAATCTACATTTTTTTTGCATTGATCCTCCAACAAACTTGCAAACCCTGGCAAAACACTGAATATGCACTGCATTCTAATACATCATTGCATCCTATTGTACGTGTGCTATGGATGGCAGGCTAATGAGGCAGAAAAAACATGCACGAGTCACATGACTTGCATTGCAATTATTAAAGCAATAACCAACAATCTATGTAGCAAAACGAAAAAAGAAACATTGATGTGGCTATTGACCTGAATATGTTTTAATCACTCATGTTATCATCACCATGATCATTTCTATGACCATTTTCATTAACAGGACCATTGCTATTGCTATCACTGGTGCCACTAACACCACAGTCGTCATCACCGTAACCATTAAGGAGTCAGTTTTCATCTCCAGTAGCCTCAGCTGCATCACTGCAAATGGGATTCAAAGTGTGATAGAGAGGTCAAAAAATGGTATTAACACCTTGAAATTTGGTGACTCTGGGCTCCGCTATTGATTTCCTGAGGGGATTCCGCCTGCATTCAAAACCGTATCTTATCCTAAATCCGGGGACACTCCACACCGTCACCGAATCTGACTCCATGTCAGTGAGATAACCCCCAGGCACCACAGGTGAAACCCTAGTGCTGGTCAGCTCACCCGCTGACTTCAGATCTACAGATAACCCTTGATGCCAGATGAAACCCTAGCCTCTGTCCCAGCACAGTGACCACACATGAGAACTGTGGCTTGCCCGGGGCCCCATCCACATGCATTATTCACCACAGACAGCTAGGTGTAGCTAAGCTATGGCCCCTGCATCTTATGGTTCATATTACACAGAGGCTAGGGAGAGTCTTCCACTCTGTCCCTCAGGTCTCAATTTTTTAAAGGAGCGCAGGCGGTGAACTCTTATATATATTTCTTCTTTATTACGATGGTATGAAGGCTGAGAGGACTGCAGAGCAGCATACGAAGGAGAGTGGGATCTTGAGGGATATGATCTAAGGTTGTCAGGGGGAAATATTAAAAGAAAATAGTCTTCAAATACTCTAAGACTCATATTATCCATCTGTAACATGATGTCGACATCATGTCAGAAATTTTAAGAATTTCTGGATGAACGCACATTTCCTCAGCTGACCTCGTCTACTTTTACTCCAGTTAGTTATTTTCCACATTTCCCTGAATGATTTTCAACAACCCCCAGAGAAAGTCTCTATTAACTGATTATGAAAATAGTTGGTGGTTGATATTCAGTCGAACAACGTATTGATTAAAAGACTAGTCATTGCAGCTCTACACTTACTTATACACAGTCCAAACACACATACTGTGTAGGCCTCCACTGCACACACACACATATACACACACATATACACACACACACACACACACACAGGCATGAATCCAACTGGTTTCCGACATAGAGATCACCTGATTCTATTCACCTGGTCATGAACCTTGACTGGCTGCAGGGCAATTACTTCAATATCCCTGATCACTAATGAGTTGAACTGACTGTGCGTGTGCGTGTCTATTTGACCAACTGTGTGTGTGTGTATTCGCTTATTGCTGTGCTTCAATGCTGGGATGTGTGTTTGCATATTTATGTGTGTACTACATGGAACATGAAAAGGGGGAGAGAGTGAAGCCACTCCTTGTTCTAATTGTGTGTGAAATAAGATCTGTTAATGCGCCGTGCCCTCCTCAATTCTTACAGAAAAGATGAGTCTCTAAATGGCTTTGACATTTCAATGTGTTTTTATGTGTAGTCAGTAGTGTCATGAGTGTGCTGTTTTAAACAAATGGAAAGAATGAAAATTTTGAGTTTAAAGGAATATTCAACTGACAGTCTATCTTCTGAGTACCAAATACTCACCACCTGTACTGTATGCTTGAAAGGTGCAAACCATTTTCAAAAACCATACCTGTTTTACTAGACTGATGAACGCGTTAAATTTCAGTTTGGTATTAAAATTTGTTGCTTCACAAAGTACCAAGACTTGACAGTTCATGTACATGGATATCATGGTCTGTTTGATTCGGTCAAAGTTATGTTTTGTCCTAATGCGGCTAAAATTGCTGCTTGATTTGAAAAGTCTGTTCTAGACCGTTCCTGTGCTGGGGGAAATTTCTGACATCCAAAACTAAAGATTTGGCTTCCACACAACAATGCATTCAGCAGCTTTGTTGTTTGACACTCTTGCATTTGAGAGGCCATATAAAATTTGCTGGGCTAACGAACTAGTATAGAAATATTTTCAGACCTGTATGATGGGATATGAATGCTCTCTTTTGGGAGAACTACTACTCAGTCTGTGTTTTCTAACTGTATTACCACATAATTATAGATGCTTTGACAAAATGAAACTGATTGTGATGTTTGCTATATTAAGACTTATTTACAGTATTTCATGGATGTTTTTTGGACTGAAATGGAGACCTAAAAGACAGGCAAATTAATTAAAAAATCTTAAAAATGATGGCATGTTTTGGAAAGTCATCAGCTGTAATAGAAACCAGACATTATTTGAGTGGGCTGAGACCTGTAAAAACTGTGTTGTGGTCCTTTAGTAATCACATCATTTCTGTTTCTCCTGTTGTCCTGTTACAGTAAACACTACCACCACTGCTGAGTCGTGTGTCTGAGGCCACATAAGCTGGCTATAGGTTACACCGCCCCATGCATTATTCTGTCAGTGTAAGATAGGTCACGCCTGCCATTTGTGTCCATACTGTACGAAGTACGTCAGCTTGTCTCAAATGACACCATTTCCTTAATTGCTTCACTGTCCTCTACCCTCCTTCACGTCTCCCCCCCCTTTGTTTTTTTGTCTGGTGTGGTTTGACACCAGAAACAAGGTCAATTTTGAGGGCCACGCAAGGCTAACAAGCCATCAGTTAGAAGTGAAAATATAATGAGATATGATAAACCTTTATTGATCCCCAGCGGGGAAAGAAATAAGTACAGATGAGTATATAAGGTAAAGGAATAAGGCATTTCCTTGTGAAGTTTTGACAATGTAGAAACAGTTGTACACCAAATTGGACTAAAAGCCATACATATACAGCTGTTTGCTAATGGGGCCTCTCAAGTATTGAGCTTATTACTTACAGTGAGAAATATGAAGAAAGAAATATGTGGATATTTTATTTAACAGTGACAATCATCCACATGCAACGTAACATACAAAACTAATTAGGTTTAAGCGAAACCTCAACTTCCTTGTCAGTGCTGTGGTTCCTACCAAGTCCCCTGTCGGACTCCTCTGCTTTCAGGAAGTGGTCATGCAACATGAGCCCTGTCAAAGAGTTGTCTTCTAGCACAGGAGGAAAAGAGTAGAGTTAGAAAAAGCCGAAAGTTGTTCAAGGCTCGTCTTCCCCCCGTGATTCCTGCAGATGTCAAGAGGAGAGAGATGAGAGACAGAGATATCCTCTAATCTTCACGGAGGTGAGAACAAGGAAGGCAGAGAGGAGGGAGGATTGAGAGCAGAGTGAGAGGAATGATATATTTTTTTTCAAAGCAATGAAAATGAAGGAGGGGTTAGAGGGTTAAGTGAAGAGCAAGGCCAAGATGCCAATAAGGCAGGGGAGTAGGAATAAGGAGGAGAAAGAAGTTGATCCAATAAGGTTGACTGTGGTAATAACAGAAGGAGAGGAGGGGAAAATACAAGCTGACCTGTGACATTCATGAAGCACATGACACTGTAAGCAGGAGGCACACTGGTCAGAGTGAAACTCTCCTCTCCTCTCCTCTGTCATTCCCACTTCCCTCTGTTGTTTCTCTGCTTCCCTCCCTCCCTCTTGAGCCTAATGAGGGTGCTGGCTATGGTTTCTCCTAATTGCCTCTAACCATCGCCCCCGCCCAACTGCCATTACACAAGGCTGTCTTTCCCCATCCATTTTTAATACTCCCACTCTTTTTCTCTCCTCTTGTCTTTACTCAAATCCAGCCCGTCTACTCCTCGAACTCACCCCCCCTCTCTCTTCTTTTGGCTCACTCTCCTCCCTTTCCTTTGCTCTCCTCCTTTCCTTTTGGCTCTCCTACTCTGCTTTTTCCCCCACATTGCCTCCATCTACATGGTTAATCATATTGGCCCTGCCTGGCTGAGGGGATAATTATATTTCATGGAGAAGACCAGGAAAAAAGCAAAGGAAAAACCTCTTTGCTTTCTGTTGTCTACTTCATGCTGGATTTTTTTTTCCTCGAAAGCACGTGAAGTTTACTCTGGAAGTCTTGACCCAAGTTGAAATTAGATTTTCAGTCGATGTTTATTAGCTGAATGAAGTGCAGCTGCAGTGGTTGGGACAATCTGTTTAGCCAGTACAGTCCTTCAGGAAACATAAGGATATGATATTATTACTTTTCAGATTAGATATTTGCCTCTGAAAATGATGCCGCTCATATTCATATATAGATAAATAATAAGAAGAATTAAAGATGGTTAAAGAAAGATGAAAGTGAGAGAGAGAGAGAGAGAGAGAGAGAGAGAGTGAGAGAGAGAGGACTCATCTGGGTTCCTCTGCTCGCCCGTTCCGTAATGGAGGGGCACTTCTGTCACCCTGACAACCTCACCAGTCTGCGGGATAGAGATAATGGTCGCCTCTGAGACAGGTCCTCTAAATCATGTCCAACATTACGAGTTCAACCCTAGTAGCCATTAATCAGGCTCCCTGGCCAATGATTGGTTACAGAATACACAAACAAAACCTTCTGGGAAATGAAGTTTAGGTAAGAAAGAGAAAGAAGCTCATAATTTTACCTCTTAAATCATAATGTTCCACTGTAAATATCAACAATATTACACATAAAAATAAAGTAACTTTAAAATTATACATAAAAACATATACCCTTTTTTGACATCAGCACAACTAGTGTATTCTATATCTCCTTGTTTCAACACCCACTGAAGCTTTGTGATGCCTGAGATATACAAATCCAAGACATTTTTAAGGCTAAAATTGCAGTAAATTTTTTGCCATTCTAGTGGCAATGTCAGACTGAAATATCTCAACAACTATGGGATGAATTAGTACAGGCATTTATGGTCCCCAGAGGATGTATCCCATTGACTTTGGTGATCCTCTGACTTTTCCTGTAACCAACAGGTTGACATTTTCGGTTTTTAGTGACATGTCTCGAGAACTATTAAGTGGATTGCCATGAAATGTGGTACACACATTCATGCCCCTCTCAGGATGAATTGTAATAACTCTGGTGATCCCCTGACTTCTCATCTAGCTTAAGGTGACCAGATTTCTGAAATGAAAACCGGGGACATTTCCAGTTCGGTGGCCAATATATCATTAAAATATCCAATGTTATTATCTATGAAATAAAAAAGGGGGACAATTCCGGTTTTATGTATTGTCACCATGGTAACTGTTGTATTGTAATAAACTATGATGCAGGCCGACTGATAAAATTGGGTACTAAGTAACTAACTGTGTAAACCGTGTCAGATTATCATAGTTTACAGTACCATGGTGAGTGAAGCTGAGCCATTGTTCCTCCTCTGTCTGCTCTTCTTCACTCTCCTTGTGTCACTCCTCTTACTCTCTTAACTTCTTCTCTTCCTCCAATCTTTCTCCTCCTCTTTTCTTCACTTGTTTTCCTTCTCTTTACCTTTCTACCTCACTCTTCTTCATTCTCCTCGCTTCACTCTTTTTACTCCCTTCATTTTTCCTTCTCACTCTCTTCTCCTTCCTCTCCCATCTTTAATAATAATAAATAGTACACTATTAGATAAAATACTTCAGATTCCCATTGCTTACCTCATTTTTGTATATTATCTCAAAAACATTGTTTGGAATAATAAATTGGCAGCAGGCTCTGTAATCACGTCTTTACCTTTCCTCCTCTATCTCCCTTCACTCTCCTTCCTCTCCACTCTACCTGGTTTGAAAAGACATTTGTGGTGACGTTGTGGTTGTCTTGACACTTGCTAGCTTCTGGCTGGCCAAGTTTTCCACAGCTGTTTTCTCTAACACTAGATGAGCAAGTAGTTAGTAGAGGAAGAAGAGTGATATAAAGCTGCTATAGCGAGCAGCCCCCCCTGTTGGCCAAAACAAACACAACACGATTGAGACGTCAACCCGGTAGGCTCTGCTGCCCAGTCTTTCTTGCCACGTGAAATATTATTTCACTTTACGGTCTGTTTTTAACGCACAGTCTCCAGCCGGGGACAGGCCACCAAAAACGGGGACTGTCTCTGGAAAACGGGGGGACCACACGTCCAGACTCACAGAGCCACATGACTATAAACTCTTAATCTTGCTGTCATTTAAATACATCTGTTACACTTGGAACAAACCGTATCACCAACATTACAAGCAACAGAACGAGAAGTTACAGTTGGTCTTACTTAAAAAGGTCATTGCAGACCTCTAACTGTCTCTCTTGAATGGTGACAAACATAATGGAAATTAAATGATTATTAGCAGGCATATAACACAACAGGAAGAGAGAGTTGGGGGTGGAGTCATCGTCACACTCTGCTCCTCTTTGTTTTTTCTGCGCTAACAACATGTCAAATGGAGTGCTGACATTTCGTACTGTTGGTCTGATAAATGGACTATTGATCGTCTCCTCATATCTGTTGATACACCTTTTGAATACAACATTAGCACTAACGCTCACCCTCCGTTTCCCTCTGAGAGCTGTGTCACAACCCTCGAGATGATGAATGTACCTGGACTATCTGATCCATCATCTATAGAGCCAGTGAAATAAACCACACAGGGAAAGTGGGCCAGGAGCAGTTGGCACAGGTCTGTGTGCTAGATAGAAGATGAAAGCAAACAGGTTTCTCCCCATGATGTAATATAAAGCAAAGCCCTCTTGGTTTATTATCTGCACAAAACAAACAATGTTTCACCAAAGAGCTTCGCTGAGGTCGATATATCATGTGAGGATTCTTGTTATCTTTTCAAATTAAATGTTTAGTGCTATGATGGGTGTATAACTTCTTATCTGAGGTTCAGTCCACGCACATCCACACACACACACACACTGTGCACTCGGTATAAACTGCAGCAAAGACAATATATGCATGCACACCTAGGGACCTGCTGTACTGTACATAAAAAGAAAATAAACATTATTTGTGTGTGCTAAAATGATTTTAGCTCATACTGGTGGTCAGCACATCGCAGATTATGTCATAGGTTGTAGTTTGTGCGTTTCAAATACGTGTGTGTGTGTGTGTATATGTGTGTATGTGTGTGTGTGTGCACGTAGTCCCATTGTGCATGAATAATTGGCTCCTTTCTTGACTGGCTCTTCTGGCTGCCTCCTTGAACGCATGTCTGGTCTAGACTGTCTCTCCTCTCTTTCTTTCTCTTACTATGTGCTATCTCATAGTGTTTGAGTGCTGGGTGTTCCTCTCTTCCAGTCACCATCACACCTACAGTACCAGTCTTTTCTGTGAACGGTGACAGATGTGTGTGTGGGTGTGTGGGTGCAGCAAGTGTGCATTTTGCTGTGCAGCAATGTAAAGCCAGCTGAAACTTAAACTGTGTCACTCTAGGGGGAGAACCTTTATAAGTATTATATTAAGTACTTCTTTCTTTCTCATTACACCGCTTCCTGTCTCCTTCTTTCCCCTTCCTGTCTACATCTTTTTTCAATCAACAAAAATACAACTAAATTTTAACACTTACAAGATACTGATCTCATATTTATGACAGCTTTTTGTAATTGTTAACTAGTTTACTCATAAATTTTGAAATACTAAGTCTTAATTATGGAGACTTAAAAATGTCTGTCAGCTTTCCTAAATGAATACAATGTGCTTCTATACCTTTCTTTATTAGGTCTCTGATGTTCTGTTTTATTGATCTCTTCCTCTTTCCTTCAATGTTTCTCCTTGTCATTTTTTTAATTTGCAGCTCAATGTTTTTTTTATTGCATCTTTTCTTGCGTGAATTACACAATATTAAATCTCCACAAGGCACATTGGCAGTCTGAAATGGCTATTGAAAGTAACTTTTTGAACTTTGAACCTGCAATGCTCAGTCTTACAATCTGTTGTAGCACCATCTCTATTGATGTAGGCTGAAAAGCTACTTTGGTTAAAAAATCTAATCTCCTTGCGCAATTCTTTTATGATTATATTTCTCCTCCGTCGTTTTCTTTTCCCTGAAGATCATCCATCCCCATGTTCTGAAACAGCGGTTCTGCTTCTCTGCATTTCAAATAAGTAAAGTATGAGTTTAATTAAAATGTCTCCTTCATAGGGCATTAGCTCCATTAAGGAAAAATGTTGTGACTGCTTCTTTACCATCTAATAAAATGTAGCGTCATTAAGATTTTTCTTTCTCCATCTAAAAACCAATATTTGGTCTGATTTTATGGAAAACACTTGATCAAACATGAGCTAATCAACTCTCTCTCTCTGTCCCTCACACACACACACACACACATGCAGACACACTGCTGGCTGCTCGTTCTTCCTCCTTCCTCTTTTATTCAAAGTAGTAACTTTCAAAGTAGTAACTTTGAATAATAAGTAGTAAAAACAGTCTTAGGGCAATTCTTAGGCAGTATCCTCATTCAGGATGCTGGTGGCCTGTGGGTAGAAGCTCTTCCTGAGCCTCTCAGTGCTGGCCTGGTGTATCCAGTATCTTCTTCTCTACCGCAGCAGGAAAAGGTCCTTATCTGGGTGGTTGGGATCCTTAATGATTCTCCGAACCTTAGTCTTACACCGCCTGATCTAAATGTCTTTTAGGCAGGGTAGAGCACCTCCTATGATACGTTCAGCCGAACGAACCACTCTTGGGCCTTGTGGTCCTGTTCGGTGCAGGCAGTGATGTTCCCCATCAGGACGCTCTCGATGGTGCAGGGGTAGAAATTCCTCAGTATCTGAGGGGATATCCGGAATTTCCTCAAGCAGCTGAAGTCAAACAGTCTCTGCCTTGCCTTCCTCACTGCAGAGTCAGTATGCAGCACCTAGGTCAGGCCCTCGGTGATGTGGACACCAAGGTATTTGAAGCTGTCCAAGCTGATGTTAAGGGGGGTGTAGTTCCTCCCTTGCTTCTTCCCAAAGTCAGCTCCTTGGTCTTGCTAGCGTTCAGAAGGAAGTTGGTGTCCTGACACCAGCGGTCAGTCAGTCCCTCTACCTCCTTCAGGTAGGCCTTTTCATTGTTATCTGTGATCAGAACCCCCACAGCTGTGTTGTCAGCAAACTTGACGATGGTGTTTGAGTCGAAAGTGGCTACACAGTCATTTGTGTACAGGGAGTGCAGCAGGGGGCTCAAAACACAGCCCTGGGGAGCTCCAATGCTAAGGATGAGGGTGGATGAGGTGTGTCCACCCACCCTCACCACCTGGGGTCTGCCTGTCAGGAAGTCTAGGACCCACTTGTACAGGGAGGTGTTTAATCCCAGGTCCTTGAGTTTTGTGATGAGCCTGGAGGGAACTATGGTGTTAAATGCTGAACTGTGATTGAACTGTGAATGAACAGCAATCTCACATAGCTCCCTCTCTTGTCCAGATGGAATAGGGCGGTGTGGAGGATGTGTGCTATGGCGTCTCCCTTTGATCAGTTGGGTAGGCAAAACTGTAGTGGATCCAGTGTGCTGGGTAGTGAGGAGCAGATGTAATCTTTGACCAGCTGTTCAAAACACTTCATCACTACAGAGCTGAGTGCCACTGGGCGGTAGTCATTCAGGCAGGCTGGTCTTGTTTTCTTGGGCACAGGAATGATGGTGGACTTCTTGAAACACGTGGGTATGACTGACTGAGCCAGGGACAGGTTGAATATCATTTTGAACACTGGCGCTAGTTGGTCAGCACATAGTTTGAGGACCCGCCCACTGATACCATCTGGTCCTGCTGCTTTCTTGGTGTTCACATGCTTGACAGCCCTCCTGACGTCATGCTCAGAAAGGGTGATAGGTGTGGAAGATGCACCCACCCATCCATTAGCCTCTGCTTCAGCTGTTTTTGCATGTTGGCTGTCGGTGGCCTCAAAGCGAGCATAAAATTTGTTTTGACATACACTCACAGACACAGACAAACTCTCACACTCTCACACACTCTAGGTCTTCCCAC
>NTHP01000625.1:105470-136111 GCA_003416845.1 Oplegnathus fasciatus
AAAGTGACAGAGCAGCGTACCGAGTAAGTTATTAATAACTTACAGAAACACTGCATGCAATAGTCTATTTTCCACCTTCTCTTCCCCCCTCTCTCTCTCAAACACACACACACACACACACATGCAAGCAGCTTTATCATCATTAGAGTGTTGAGGCTTCACCTACGAGTTTTTTCCTGAAGTGGTATACGTAGCTTTTGTTTACACCGCC
Organism: Oplegnathus fasciatus; assembly: GCA_003416845.1. NCBI lineage: Eukaryota > Metazoa > Chordata > Actinopteri > Centrarchiformes > Oplegnathidae > Oplegnathus > Oplegnathus fasciatus. Next base: position 105,682 of record NTHP01000625.1, read on the forward strand.
GCTGCCAAAAATCTTTTTTTTTACCAGGTCGGGTCGGGGTCGGGTCGGATGGTTGATTAACGCATATTTTTGCAGGTTGTGCGGTACAGATTGGCTCTCATAACGGGTCGGGTGGGTGTGGGTATTAAAAAACCCTGACCTGCGCATCACTAAACTGCTATGTCCTGCATTTATAAAATATTTTAGCTATAATCTAAATCATTAGCCTGCTATAGTGCATATCAAAATCTCACCTTTTTCTGACCGTAATATTTTGCCTAATAAAATACAGAGTTGACTTGCAAATTATGTTTGTGTTACACCTTGACAATATCTCATACATAGCATCCAGGTAACACTGAATGAAGTTTTACAGTGAAGACATAAGACACGAGATTGAGAAGTGTCTTGAAGAATCTTGAAGACACGAGATTAAGTGTTGAGACAGAAAACAACAAATACATTGAATCCTCTCCAACTATGTGACCAAACTCTTTAAAATGAGTGTGTCTTGGCTTGGCTGAACAGGGCTGTGAGCTGGGTTGGGCTGTGTGGGCTGGGAATCAGGTCAGTCAAAGACAGATAGGAAGTGTGTGTTTTTGTGGTATGTGTGTGAGCATGCATATGTGTGTTTCGTCTTGTGATTCTGAATATGCTGGGTGTGTAGTGGTGTGCACGCGCACTAAAGACTGACTTTCTGATTGATGACATTAGGTTTTCATTTAATATTGCTGCCACCAGAGCTCAATAGACACCCGGCTTAATTAATAGGATGCAGAACCACTCCATTCGTTCTTGACGCCAGTTTTCCAATAGATCTCTGTGTAATGGCTCCAAAGTGCAGCCCAGAGGGCGGGGATTTGTGCGCCAGGGTTCATCTATCAACGACTCTGGGCGGCCTCACTTGGCAACAGGAATAAGGTTCTCTGACTGGGATGGTGCACGTTTTTAAAATGTCTCTCCCTTGTTTATTCATTCATTCACTCCTCCTGCTTTCTGGCCTACTCTTGTGGGAATTTTGCATTCCATTTTATGTTTACATACACACACACGCACACACTCAAACTCACTGTCCCTCACACTCACCACATGCTATCACAGACAAACGAATACACTCTCTCTATGTACTGTACCAGATCAGAATGACAATGGCCTCCTCCCTCAAGTCTGTCATTCAGTTAAACTGTCTGTCCATCTGTCCGTCACCAGCAGCCAGCTGTGGTGTTCATACCTTTGTAATATCCACAAACTGGTAACATGACCAGCTCTAAAGCTGGCCCTTTTTAATCCATGGGTACAGCATCAATCAGCAGCAGTCAACAGCAGACCAACTCATGACGTTTCAAGTGTTGTTTGTCTGCATAAATAACAGTTGACAGAGTAGTCATTTAGCTATATATATATATATAATATATATATCATGTGTGCATTATCAGCTTGCTATTTAACAGCCATCTTGTTGACTGACTTTTGGCTCAGAGGATGTGGAAGCTGGACTGTACTGCCCTCCACAAGTTGGAACAAGCCTTTAATTTAATGGAAATATGAAGCGAGATCATTGGTTTCCCTCATCTCTTTCACCAGTCAGCTTTTAATTAAGATGTGGTTCAATAAATAACACACAAGGAATGTTGATAGCCAATTGCATCTATTATATATAGTTTATTCCTTTGAAGAGTTTTCATCAGGTAGTAACAGCGTCAGTCACTTTTGGCGTTTCACACCCTCCTGCTTCTCACTGTTAGCCTCTCCAGTTGTTGTGATGATTGCTGCACTTGTGGAAATGTTTGACAAGATCCAGAGGGAACAACAGCAAGAGCAAGAACTGAAACAAAGGCAGAAAATAGAAAAGAGATGGGGTGTAAATACTTGGTTTTATATGTGTGTTTGTTAATGTTTGACAGGGTTCTTTGTTTGGTGAATGAGTAACTATACAGTATGGCCCTTATCATTTTAGTGATCAAACCCAGTTGACCCAATTGACCCTGGAAAGTAGCTCAAAGCAGTGCGTATGTGTAGTAATTTGGTTGACATCGGTTCTGAGAGGCTTTGGGTCGCATTGTGTCCCAGTGCCTGCTGCTCCATCTCTCATCTTGTCCTTGTTGAATAACGATGTGGTCACATCATTCCTGGCAGTCACCCTGAAACCCTGTTAATAGGCCATCAGGAGGATGAGAGCGGAGCGCACAGTAACAGAAATTGCTTCTCATTGCACATGGAGGGTTTTAGTTGAACAAGGTCGATTGGGCTGGGCCAGTCTTCTCTAAATGTTGAAATTCTCCTGAAATGTGTGCTGCTTTGTAGATTACATTAGTGTTGATTTGTGGTGTGTATGGAGAGGTAACTACCACTGCTTGTGCTGTCAGACAACAGCTGCTAATGATACAGCTCATTATCCAAATACAGTATGGGTGTTTTTTTCCAGCCCAGACTCAGCTTTGGATTTATAGTGTTTGTGCTGATGTTTTGCCAATACACTGGTTATGACCAAACAGACTTAGACGAATAGAGACAGACATGCAGGCCTACAGATACAAACAACATATCCTAAGAAAGAGAAACACACATTAATCTATTTCTATTTTAAATGAAGGGTGGAAAATAAAAATGTCAATGTGATGGAAAGTGTGATTCATAGTTTTTGGAGTTGGCTTTCTCAAAGACCTTCAGCAGAAAGAACAAATGTTTCATTTTATCCATGTATGACTGTGAGCAGCTTAACATACAAGACTGATGTGCAAGGCATTAAGTTATTTTTTCTACATGAGCTCATAGATTAATTCTCATTTTGTCTGACTGAGATTTGCTCAAGGCGAACAAAGTCTTCACAAATTGCACATAAGTGTACCAAACAACAAACAACGCAGAATCGATTAATTGTTAGGCAGCTTAAGAAAGACACGCATGCCGTAGTTGTTGAAAGGTTTTCATTTTTAACATTTTATTCTACATGTCATGAGAGCTTCATCAGTATCTAATCAGTGAATAAACATGTTCATTTACATCTAAAGGGGCTGTATGTAACAATTTACATGTATTAATCGTTTTTTAATGATTTTCTAATCGTTTTTTTGTTGCCAATGTGCGAACAGATTGTAACATAACTTAATAAATGAGACCTTCCCTGACTTTCTCGGTCGCCTGTAACACTCTGGACTGATTTCTTGACTCTCTTCAGCTCCACTACAGCGCTAACACTGTGCAACACTAGCTAACGTTTAGCTCTATGAAACTACTTCATATTTATACAGATGTAATGTTACACAAGTTACACAATATGTATATAACTATGTGTATAAACAATAACGTTGCTGCTGTATTTATGCCTAGTTTAGATGACGTTATTTCGAGTGTAGATGGAGCAGCTACGATGTTAGCATAGCATAGCGCTTATTGGTCCAAACTCCATTCAGAAAACAAGCATTTTAAAAGCTGCTTGTTTGTCGTCTTGCAGACAGACCTGACAAAGCATGAATTCAGACTTTTTACAAATCAAGCTGTAGTTATTTCAGCATCCTTTTGATCCGTTTATTGCAATTAAAAAAAACAAACATGTTCTGAATGTTACATACAGAACCTTTAATATTATATTAACAATATAAACATTCAACAATGGGAAAAAAATGTAGCCTACAATCTGTTCTCCCAGTTTTTCTATTAGAGCACAATCTCTTGACTATTGCACCACAAAAAACTAAATAAATGTGATGCCCCCAAGTGAGACAATCTTTTATAAACAGGCAAATGCATTCCAAACCAGACAGTGATATAATCACAGTGGGAGAGACAGTGATGTAGACCAGTATGTTTCTAACCACATCAGACTTTCCGTACTGGCGTATGACAAGATTAATCATTGAATGATCCAGCAAAATAACAAGACTGAAACTTCAACTGTAGACCGGTGCCACAGGGCAGGAGGAATTGATTGGAATATGGCTCTGAAGTCCTTGAGCAGCTCTCGCCTTGGGTGCGTTGCAATGACAGGGTTTGCGATTGGAGGGGGATGATAGAGAAAGTGATGTGTCGCAGCAGTAAAAGGCCTATTTCCCATCGTGGGATCTGTGCTCTCTGCTGCTCTGATGAGTTGGTGTGGTCAGTGTGGTCATCTCGCCTCTTCTCTTCTCCTCTCTATGTGTGATCTAATCACCAGAGATTAGCTGTAGTCCTGTAGTTCCCAGCTCTTTTCTGATCCGATAGCTCTTGTGTCCCACCCAGTTAGTGGCTGAGCAGCTGGCTGTTTCCTCTGGATCTGGTTGGGGTTGTGGTTGTGGATTTAGCAGGATTGCTCCATGGGTCTGTTGGCTGCGACTGGCTATTGGCACACTGTCACTGTGCATAGCAGACTCTCCTGTAGGTCCTTTCCACCTTGTTAAAGGAAAGCTGTGACTCTGACCTCTGTGGAGCCAGGGTAGGTGAGAGAGTGTGACAGGAATGGTGGATGGCTTAACTTCAAAGTTTAAACAAGCTTTTACAGAGCAATTAAGAGCAATCCTTGACACTGTCAAATTAATTCATTTAGTTATTCCTACTTGCTCTTTAGAATCAGTTTTATTGGCCAGGTATGTGTACACATAGAAAGAATTTGACTGAAAACTGAACAAATAAACAAAAACACAAGAAGTACTAGAGAGCACCAAGGCTGCCATCTTGCTTGCATAATCTTGCCAAATGATATAATTGAGAGAGCAAGTTCAAGAGAGCTCTGACATTTCCATACTAAATACCCATTATTTTTCCCAGAAAAAAACTCCCGTGGCACACATAACGTGACAGCTTCCAGTGACAGCAAAAGCAGCTTGTTTGGAATAATTAGAGGAAGAACTGGGTATGAACAGTGATACTCACTATGACTGAACAAACAGAAAAGTAAACCCAAGGATGAGATGTCATAGCGCTTGCTACACTGATTGATACGTAATTTGTAATTTGTAAGATGATGAGAAGCGTAAAAAGCACACAGGGATTACCACTGTCGTGTACATGGTTTTCACTGGGTCTTTATCATTCAGGTATAGCAGCATTCCAGAAAACATACTGTAAAACATTCACATATATCATTCTCATTAACAAATCACATTGAGATCAACCATAGAAAGAGGCATGTAGACAGATGCAATGGCTAAGGGGACTCTTTACTGTGATATCACATTCAGTCCATATATGAAGAAGTAATGTTGATATGTACATGACAGATATATATGAGGGTGGATGTGTGACATGCACACTTCCTGTTCAGCCTTTCTTCAGTATTCACCCTAAACTAGCTTTGGCTACCCCCAGCTTTCATTTTCTTTGCATTTTTCTTCTTCCTCACTAGTGTTCCTCATTCTCTTCTGCATCTCATCATCCCTCACTTAAATGTCAACCTCTTCTTTCTTGCTCTCTCCTTCTCATATTTTGTCCGTCTGCCAGTCAGTCTCGCTCTCTCTCTCCCCACCTCTCCCTTCCTCTCTCTGCCTCTTTCCTCTCCTCCCTCTCTCTTTCTCTCTCGAGCCGTGGGCTCGTCAGCTCAGTTTAAGTTACAGGTCTGTTCCTCCCTTTCCTCTCCACCCTGATTTACAGCTCCTTAATATTTCACAGCCGATTAATCATTTAGGCGCTGGCGGCTCTCCTGTTGGTTTTTGTCTTTCTGATCTTGGTCAGGATACAATTTTGGTTTGGCGAGCTAGTTGGAGCCAGCTGTATTTGCAGGATGGCCGCTTTCTGCTAATAATGCTTTTTCATTTGCCTTAAGTGCGGAGATAAAGTTTGCTCTTTGGTTTTACGGCAACTTGAACCATAATAGCTGTTTTACCACCCATTCCTTCACTTCAAGCACATGAGAAGTGATATCAAGATGGATGGTTAATTAATAGAGAGAACATTTTAATGAACAGAAACATGTGTGCAGTGTACATGTACAGTCTTTATGCTCATGTATTTATGTCTGCACAAGGGGACTATGAGTATGTGAACAAGAAGGTGGCTGGCATGTGTGTTATGGTGTATTTTTTCTAAACTGCTTCTTCCCTCCCCCTCCATGGGCACATTAAAACTTTACAGAGCATTCGTACAGACTTGAAAAGCCTGCTGTCCAATTTGCTCTACTGGTCGTGATCTCTGAAGTGCCACTGTTGGTTCCAATTGTCTCGCAGACGTTTAAATTGCATTGAAAAATGATGCGACTGTCTTATTGCCTGGCATGAAATCGGCCGGGCCAGTATAATTTTCCACATAATGAGACATGTCTCATTGGCAGCAGTTCCACATAGGACTGCCATCAAAACTACAGAGGGATAGCAGAGGCTCACTGAGTCACCAGCTAATTTAAACTTCTGTTTTTAGGTGATCGAAGGGGGTGATATCTCCGTCTTACATGACAAATAGAAAAGGAAAACAAAAGGAAAACCAGGATGAGATAATGGAGTGTTTGGTATATAATTCAGTTTACACTACATGCATCATTGAAATCATCCCACTGAAATCCGGGTTTAATAAAGAACACAGTGGATTTGCTCAAAGATTTTTGGCAAACAGCAGATATGTACCTGAAACGGGCCCTGTTTGCCTGTCACTTACATGCCTATATTAACCTAAGCTCTGTTTTTTGTAGGAGACTGTATCAGCATCATCGCTTAAGCACCTTTTTTTGTGAGTGCATGTAATTGAATTTGACTCAATACATCTGTGTAAATAAATCACGGCTAACACAGCGGCTCTGGCGAGTGTGTTTGGACAGGGACATGTAATTGAATGAACTGTGGGCTTATATTAATATCTCAAGCAATATGATGAGATGGCTCCCTTCCAGAGACAGGATGATCATTTATTACAAAGTGTAGGGGGAAACAGTGAATTATTGATCTTTGTGGATCCGATACAATCACTGCATGGCTTGTCTGACAGGGTAGTCTTCCTAACTCTTTAATGGGTTGTGGGAATGCTTTTGATTCTGTGGTCGTTAAATGCCAAAATGAAACTTTTCAACCTGCTTCTACTTTGACTGGGAGCTTATTCTCTTTACTGAACTAAATGTGTACACATAATGAGAAAAACAAGGTACACCGAGGTATTCACATTAACAATCAAGTGCTTTTAGTCACTTTTTCTTTCACATTATCTTTCATTAAGATTTTAATTGTTTAAAGGGAGGGTTGTGTAACAATTTGCAGGTTTTACTATTCTACTATTGTATTTGCAGTACCTGATGATGCTCTCTATCCATGCCTGTTAGGAGATTAGTAGTAGTGCACAGTACGTAACAGCATGGGGATACTGCCCAAAGTTTGTTGTGTAAAACACAAGCACTCAGGTTTTAAACTGTATCGAACAAATATTGTGCAAACCCAGAAGTTAAAAGGGCATGAAAACAAACTGCACCACAGAGAAAATGTAGACAATAGGAGGAGGATGATTATGAAAAAATTACATCACCTTGTTACATTATTTGATTCATGAATGGAGGAGAAATTGTTTTATTTTATTTTATTTTATGAATATTTTTGACATCTTTGTTTTGATAGATAGGCTTACTGTAAAGAGACGCAGGAGAGATACAAACAACAAAGGTCCTGGCTGGATTGTGTTTTATTGCTACACAGACATCAGAAAGCACCCAGAGGCCCACTCTTTACCACAAGAGGTAGTACTGATGGCTGAATTGACCTTATCCGGGTAAAGTGTCCTTTTAGGGACATACTGTCAGTGCTGAGTATGACCAGTTACCTCAGTTGTGACTGGCTGTGGTAATTTGGTGCGAACTTTCTCTTTTCAGGCTGAATGGCTCACTGCAGCCAGTCTCCACTCTGACTCTGCCTCTGTCCTTGGTGCTGAATTCACTCATAGAGAAACATTCCTCTCTTTTCAAAGGTATGGGCCAGTTCACTTTGAAATGACCCAAGTCAAACCTTTGCTCTCTCAGTGTTCATTTTCAGTTTTCTCATGCAAAAGGAGTTTTTCAACTGTTTCAAAAAATGTGAAAGGGGTTTTTGTTGTGCTGTGCCACTCTAAACCACCTCCAATGTCTCTTAAAATGGGTTTAACACCCATTATTTGTTTTATCGACAAACAAAAACCTGATTATTATCATTATTTAAAAGTACTCTCAGTTTAATACTGATGCCTCTATATGACCTACATAAGCAAACGAGACCAACAGCGAGAAGATTGGCTATTTCTATTAGTTTCTAGTAGTTATTCTTTATTCCTGTCCTCAGGTCGGATTTTTCCGCAAAATCAGACGAAGCGATTTACGGCATGCAGACTGGAAGAGCCTATGTTTACATTTTCCCAGGCAAAGTTTAGCAGTAAGTAGTACGTTAGCCAGTAATAAGGAAGCCAGAGGAGATTTTTCTTTAGAGAATTTTACTTTTGACCTTATATTTTGTGGTTATGGCTGATACTGGGGCAGGATCAGCAAAGAGAAAAAGAAAAGAATTGACCCAAGAACAAAAAAAAGCTAAAAGGGACAGTGATAGATCACCAATAAAAACACGATTCAACCTTGGTCGGTCATTCAACAGATGGAGAGAATTGCGGGGTTTGAAAGGCTTCAAAACCGATCCTGAATTGTCCCTCTTCCTCATAGACAGGTATATCTATTTTATTCATGAAATACATTGTGAGACATGGTTTTATAGTCCATGGAGGTATAACGTTAGGTCGAGGTGGACACCTGGCTTATAACGTAACATTTTATGATGGCCTCACTACCGAGCTATATGTTGCTGTTGACTTATTATTATGAAGACAGCGTTTCCCATATATAGGCTCAACTTAGGCAGCCTGGCACAACGGGCTGGTGGCCAGCAGCAGCGCTGGGTCTAACCTTTGTATTGGCAGCAATAGAAAGTCTGCTGATCCAGGGGGGAGTCGGGGCAGTCCGGTGTTGTATCAAAGTCTGTTCCCCTGTCGAATAATGTTCTCCTCCTGTTAGCATTGTGTTTCCTGTAGTGCCACCTCCTGACTGGTTGGGGTTAGGGATAAGGTTGTCACATAGGGAGTGCAGGTTAAGGTAAGGGGAAACACATCTCGACGGGGGAACAGATTTCAACACAACATCGGGATTTGACCACTGGTGCTGATGTTTAGCGCTGGCTGGATTCAAGTTACTACAGCCACTATCTGAAGGTCCGTCTCCGGAGCTGCCGCTCGCTGCCCTCCTGATGAAGTAGTCTCCTAGAGGTGGGGAGTGAGGCAAAGGAAACATGTAACCTAACATTAAGTGTACAACGGTACTAAAACAAAGTTTACTTTGTTTCACCATCGTCATGTTACAGTTATCAATCTTACATAGCCACAAATAAATACATTTCCTCATCGCTATGCATTCTGCAAACAGCAGTGTTTAAAAAAAAAAAAATTAAAAATAAGTTGTGTGTTATTTCTGCTTCCAAAACAAATGCACGTGCTAGCCAGATCAAGATCTTTACGAGACGAGGCGGTGATGAAGCACTACCGCTTTTGTCCACAGGGGCTGCCAAAATCAACACAAAATGAAAGTTCCATGTATCTGCTTTTTAAATAAGAATACAATTGGTTGTTGATCTTGGCATCCGTGCTAATGTGTTTATGTATCCTCTCTCATAAAGAGACAAAATTGTCACTTTGAATGAATTTCCTAGCTAATCAGATCAGGCTGAGACAGGAAGTGAGGCTTATAGAGTGTTCCTGGCATGAGGAGATCATTTATCACTCTGTTGAGTCTCTGCTGTAGTGGTAATGCACAATTATGCAGAGCAAATATTTTGGATTAAAAGCAGTCACACTTCCACATTTTGGCTTACCCCAATGGAATAACAAAAATACTCTGTCTTTACCTATTCCTCCCACTTCTGTCTGTGTAACTGTCACTCTCTCTCCACCTTGACAGATGTAACATTTATGTCATTTTTGTTATCATCCCTTCAGTTGCCCCATCTCTTTCTCTCACTATGTCGTGTTTATTCCCACACCTCCTCTCTTTGCATCTGCCTCTATGGCTCTGTCATTTTGCTTCTGCCTGGTCCCTGCTCCATTTTGTTCTTTTTTAGCCTTTCCTGAAAAAATCCTGACACCCTGTCAGCTGTCGTCACCTTCCCATGACGTCAGTGGAAAAGTCAGAGTAACCACTGCTCAGTGTTCAGCTTGTCCCCATCCATCCATCCATTCATCCCTGAGAGCATGAAGCAGCATTATTAGCTTTCATTATGCACAGACATGAAACCAATTCAAGGTCATACAAACAGACACACATGTCTCCTATCCTCAGGGTGTATGTATTTGTGTGAGAAGAGAGCTAGGAGATGATTATCATTCATATTGTACTGATGGATGGAGTGAAGGAGAAGGAAAGGAGTGGAGAAGAAAGATACATGGGGGGATGGAGCCCATCCCAGCTGCACATTAAGATTCGAACCCAGAAACTTCTTCCTGTAAGGCGACAGTGCTAACCACTGCACTATTGTCCTATACCTTTAAATCATTTAAGACAAAGAAACTCTCCCAGTGTGCCTGTTATTTCCATATTGGGTCACGGTTTGAATTTCAACTGTTTATCTTGAGCTCACTCATTCCCCTTTGTTAAAATGTTGAATTCTAACAAAGCAAACAAGCCTCAGAGAGAAAGTCAAAGATGAATGTAAGAACTTGTGACCCGTGTTGAAATGTCATGCAATTCTCAGAAGATTCAGGTTCAGACAGAATGGGAGGGAAGCCAAACTGGGTTTACCTTCTTGTCACACTCATTTTTGAACTTGACAAGCTGCCTTCTACTGAAACATTGCAGACATATCATATAAGCGTAGTAACATAGAATAAGGGTTTAAAAAAAACTCACAGTTCCAGCTGTAATCGAATATACATTTACAAATTTTCTCCTTTTACTGTTGTTTATTTAAGTGTGTGTGTGTGTGTGTGTGTGTGTGTGTGTGTGTGTGTGTGTGTGTGAAAAGCATGTTGCAGTGTCAGTAATGCTTACTGTAATCCCACACATGAAAAAAAAAATGTCAGTTTTGAGGTGTTGTATAAAACATACAGTACATTTACTTTAAGTTAATTGGATTTCTTCATTGCATAGTTTGGAAATGTTTTGGTCCAAAATGTTGGAAAAACGAAATATATTTACAATTAAATAAGATGAGAAAATACACGGTGTCGCTCTCTCAGCACAATCCTTTCTAGTCACATATTAACCACAGCATGATAAATTCCTTCTATAGCCAGCTGAAATTAAAAAGTGGACAAAAGCAATTGGGGTTCTGCTTAAACATTAAATAACAGTGTGTAGCATTAGTCCAGAGTGCTGGAGCTGCCAGCTGTCTGCCTTAATTTCCTTACTTGTTATTTGTGTTCCCTAAGTGGAGTACTGTTTCCAGAGCTCCCTGTCTAAAACTGTTGTGCCACTGAAGCCACTGAATCTCGGTGTTAAAATAAGCCAAGGTTGCTAGGCAACATATGCTGCGCAATTCAAGCCAGTCAGCATAGTTTGGGGCAATATTACAGAGAAACAATATTAAGTTCCAAAGAGTAAAATGCGCCCTTGAATGCTCAATAGAAAAGGTTCCTCAGTTTCCATGAGCGATCAGCAGCTGTCAATCTCTGTCTGCCTTCTGGCTTCATCTCCTCCTTCATCATTATGTCATCTCTTCATTAATGTTCACTCCTCTGCCTCTCCTTCACCCTTCAACTCAGTCCCAGAGGGGGTCTTGTCAGAATGAGACAGTTATGGGGGCAGAGATGCATGTATATATGTCTTACTGCACGTCTTGGTCTTGGTCTTGTCTTGATGTGCCTGATTATATGATATTGATGGCGCAGATGCACCCCTGACTTGGGACTTTACTAATGGACCAGAGCTCCACCGAGCCTCCAAGCTGTCCTCATGAATTCTCCCCATGTAACAGGACAGCCATCAGGGGCTTGTATCACTGCATCACTCCATGACCCAAGGGCAGGCGGTGATGGTGGGCCTCCGGCGGCATTCTTGGCAGCTTGGTAAATAGCAGGTTGGCACATGATCAAAGTGCTCTGGGGGTGACTGTGGGGGGAGAGAGGACAGTTCTGAAGGTCGGAGGTAAACAGCTGGCTCAGTACAGCCGACTGTGGTCAATGTGAGGGTGGGGAAGCAGCTGGAGACAAATGAACACTGGCCGCTGGTCATGTGCTTCATGCGTCATGTTCTTAATATGCAAAATTGTATTCACATTTTTCTTACTATTATTAGGTTTACTTTATTGAATTAGTTGTATTAAGGAAAAACAACCAGTGAACATTAGAGGCAGGATTCCATCTACGACAGACATCTTATTCTTTCAAGGGATGAAAGAAGGAATTATTCCAATTTCTTTTTTCCCCAGTTCAATTTATGGTCTCTGAAACGCACATCATGCCACATTAGAAGATGTTTCCCCTGTGAAAATGGCAACAAATGCATCTTTATGCCGTTAAAATATGTCTTCTGTCCTGCTGTGGGTAGACACTGTACCTTTTGTTTATTCTGCTTTAGAAAACAAAAGACAAGCTAGGAAAGAAAAAAAACAGTGTTCAGGCAGTGTATGCTTAACTAATGAATAAGTACCCTAATAACCCTAATAGCTGTTCTTGGCAAAAACATTTCATACCAAGTGTTGTAACTGTAATGACAGATGGCCCTAGCAGGTATTAATGGAATTGAATTCAAATGCATATAAAAGTCGTGCAGATGGTCATGCAGAATGTGTCACAGTTCAACGTCTTGCACAGACAGCTGGACTGGATTCTTACCTACTTCTATGAAGGCCTCCAGGTTTTATGCATAATAAATCAGGATGGAGCTATCAGAGGGAAATTCACTACACTTTGATCATTTTAAATGGCTGCTGCTGTGTGCTGTAGCTGGCAAAACGACTGTCACTGTTTCCATCTCCTAGTAGCAGATTTGTGTTTGCAGCAGCTGGCAAATCTTGGTGGCAAGTGCCTGGGGCGTTGTCTCGGAGACAAGGGAGATATGAACCCAAAGTACAGTAGCAACTCCCATGGACTGTTTACAAGGTACACACATGGCCTTGTGCTTCCATATGTATGCTCACACACACAAACACACAGACATCGTGTTTGCCAGTAATTGGGGATGGCGGGTGGCTCTGTCCAGCGACAACTGCTGCCATTGTCCAGGCTCAGAGCCATCCACCAGTCATACCCCGAAGCAGTGTGTGTGTGTGTGTGTGTGTGTGTGTGTGTGTGTTTGTATGTGTGTACAGAATGCAGTGGCTGGACATTGTGGGCATAGCTTGGCACTACCCAGCCTTTCCACTTTCCTCTCGACATTATGACAAGAAATGGGTTCTAAACTGTCTCCTGAGAAGTTACAGTACTTTTTAAGCATGTTTCAAACATTTGAAAACAGAATCTGGTGTTTCCTTTGAACCCATTTTGCTCATGCTGGTCTTTCAAAGGTGGGAAAATACCTTCGCATGATTACCACAATTAGCCCTTCCTAAGTCCCGCCCCTTTTTGCTCTGTGCTCCAATCACAGTTAAGCAAGATTGGAACACTGCAGAACCTCGGTCAACTTTCCCCTTTCCTGTTTCCTGTTACTACTGTTACTACATACTTAGATACATGTATCTGTTCAAAGGTAACATTACTACATAAAGTTATATTACTTTGGTGTCACAATCTTCACATACACATTACACTGTATTTATTCACATCTTGAGTTAGCTAATTTTAGCAAAATGCTAGCTAACTAGCTAGGTAACGTATAGCTAAAGTTACATCAAGAGGAGTTAGCCTGATGTCAAATCACCAACGCCAGCCAGGTTTACTTCCTCGCTTCCTTGCTGACATATTTTTAAGATGACATGGGTTATCGTTAGCCAGAAAAGATCAAGGCTAACGTTGCTTTGTTTATAGTCTCTGTAACATGCCGCCCCGAAGTAACTTCTGGTGGTGTTTATTTTGATATACACGACGTCTGGCATCCCAACAGGAAAAGTTACCTTCTCCCTCAATTCGCGTCATTTTGCCTCGTTCGTAAAAGCTGACATCGTGAATATATCCTTCTATCACATACTGTAGTCCTTGCTGTCAGCTTCTTGAAGCTATATTGCCTGACACCCACAAACTATATATAAAAAATTGCGGTACCTGGCTAAACGGTACCGGCGTCGCCATGTTTCTTATTGTCAAACTTGTCCGACCTAGCAACAGTAACTAAGGGGGGGCGGGACTTAGGATCGGTCAATTGCCTGTGTGCTGTATCATTACAAACATGTCCAAATCAGAACGTCTTTCACTGACTGATATTTGAGCAGCCCAGACATGAATCTGTGGCTGAGAATTAAGATAGCCATCATTTTACAGGGCACACAGATTGAGACCGAGCATTTTGAGTAGAAATCCAGAGCATGGATTTTCTTTTTGTTTGATTTTCTTTCTGTATTACATTTTCTTGGCGGGATGGAGAAGTATCTGAAACAACATCCAGACTGTGGGTCATTTACCATCCCCACTTTTATCTAATACTAATGAATTATCTGAAACAGGATTTAGACAATCTGAGTCCAAAACACTCCACGGGGACACTAAAGAAACTCATACGTCCCAATTTATTGATCTGATTTTGAGAGCAACGAATGCAGTGTGAAGCCGGCTCCAGGGTCTGGAGAGCATCAAACTCATGTCAAGCTCTTCAGGTAATTGAAACCATTTGCTGCCACCAGGGGGATCCTACATCGAAATAGAATAACAGTGGAGGAATGGCACTGTGTGACACCTACCATCAGCATGGGAATACAATCACACACTCTAATGTGTGTGTGTGGTACAGTGTGTGGCTTTCTGCGTGGTGTAGAACAAATCTTGCTAATGGGATGTTATGCGCCTCTCACATGTGCTCGCTTGCACACTCACACACTGAAACATTTTGATAGCCCTCACTCCCCATCAGGTAAAACCCCGCCTTCACATCTTGGCTCTCACTGGCAGTCTCCTCTTTCTCCACTCCTTCCATTTCAAGCCTCTCTCTCATGCTCATTTTCTCCCTCTCATCTTCCTGTCCCTCTCTGTCTCCTCTCTTCCTCCATCATTGCCCTCCCTCCCGCAGGGTTATGACTGTGTTCTTGGTTGCTGTTAGTTTTTTCCCCTCTTCTCCCAGCAAATAAATAGGGCTGGAGGTGCTGATGGTTGTTGGCCAGGGGTGTCTAGTAGCCCTGCTGAGCCTTGCAACCATGTCCCTGGAAAAGAAACCCTGGTATTTGTGTTTCTGAAATGTAATATCACAGTCACAACTGGTTGGTTTCATAGAATTCCATTGACATATCATTCTCTCTAGTTCCATTACAGTTAGTGACAAAGTACATTAAAGCATTCCCCACAGCCATATGCAAAGTCTTCAATGGCAGTGGCCTCAAGTCCTCATACCAAAACAACAAAGTAGGTTGTTTATGCATTTAGTGTTTCCAAAGTTCTCCACCCTAACCTCCATCTATGACTTTGCTGCTTTGTAATGAAAGAATGGATCATTTCATAAGCTGTTTATACAAATTGACAAGTGATGATGTATTTTTCTCTGGAAATGACAGGTTCATTAACTTTTTGGTTTTGGGAAGCTACTTGTGATTGATTGGATCAGAACTGTGCGAGTGGATGACAGTGATGCTGTGGAAATAAATGAGAAATCACTTCAGTTAACGCAGCGACAGACAGGATGTCCTTAAGAAAGTTGAGACAGGAATCGGAGCCCAAGCTACTCCAGTCACCAAAAGGTGTGAGCTATGAGCGTCTTCCAGGTATGAATGAATGTTAAGCTGCCAGTATACTCCGTCAGAAGTGCTTGTCGGATGGTCCAGTAGCTTTGCAAATCCCCAAACAATTCACACCCACTTTACACCGTGATGGTGACAAAAATAATCTGAGTTTAAATTTCTCTCTCGAGCCCTTTTAATTAATAAACAGTCCACTGAATCTCTTTTAACTTTGAGGGTGAATGACATCTGAAAAAAGATGGACACATTTCAGGTCGAATTGGTTGCTGCTGTGACAAATCTCACACTGCCTGGATAAGCATTAAACACCAAAGACAGCTGATTGCATTACACATTATGCTGACCTGCCGTGCTTGGTTGAGTTAATTACATGCCGTACAACGAGATGGTACACCGCCAGCATTATCAACAACATCCATAAGATAGGAGGAGGGATGCTGCCACGGCTCAGAGGTTATTATACAGAGGATATAGATGAAAGGAATTATGGAATGAAAAGGTTTCATAAATAAAGAAGGAGGAATGAGAGAGTGACTGAGGGAAAAGGAGAGGAAAGCGAGCAAGAGGAATGTCCATGGTGGTTGATTTCTGCAGGGGCGTCAGTTAAGGCACGCAAGGAGAGAGGAAAGACAGCAGGTAAAGAGGTGAGTGGATAGAGAGGAAGATAGATGAGGAAAATAAGGGTTTATGTAAGGAAGTATAGAAGTGTGACAAGAACTGTTTTGGGAAGTAGGGAGGAAGGTAGGTCAGAAGGTTGTAAGGTATGTCGGAATGTAAGAACAGAGGCTGGCAGGTACAGGTCAGATATTTTTTCTGTTTGCCACCAGGTGTAACGTGTTAAGTTTACTTATATAAGGCACAAAAGTGGCAGAGGTCATTTATGCACTGCAAAACCCACTGTTAATAAAGTTAAAAGAAAAAAACACTTTTACATTGTCCTTTGCAGTTATTCTTACTTGTACCATTTTCATCAGCAGTCTGGAGGGTTTTATTGCTCTGTATTTCTATATCTCCTTGTGTGGCCTTTATTAGATTCAGGTGAGAGAGAACAGTCTTGTACAGGGACTGCTAAACAGCAGCAGCAACAGGTGAGAAAATGTCATGTAGAAGTAGGGCTATTTATTAAATCCTAAATGTCTTAAATCTAGGCGGGATGTGAAGAAAACAAAAGAAAATAACATTTCAATTCTGCAGCTTCGTATGTCTCTATGCGCCTCTGTTCATTCTTCTGGTTTTCTCTGAGACATTGATTCCCTGTTAGATCAAAGACATTTAATCTCTTTGTTGACTGCTGTTAAAATGAACCATATCACTATCTCTCTGCATCTTATTTCTCTCTCCATCCCTCTCTTTCTTCTCTAAGTCTTGATTAGACAAATTGGCTTTTTGTCTCTTTTGTTCCCTGACTACCTTGTGTGTATTTGTGTGCGGATGAGCACTTCCTTGTATACAGAATGTGTGTGTGCACGTAAATGTGTGCGTATGAGAGAGAGGATGACAGGCTAATATAAAAAGAGAGGGAGAGAGGGAGAATGTAAGCCAAGATTGATTCAAAGTCATCTCTCCCTTCTTCATTACATCATATCAATATGGGCATTAAACCAAGTGCATAAATAAAGCACATCGACTTCATCAAACATGCTGAACTGCTTCATAATGCTTCAACTCCTTCAGGTTCTTCAGAGATGGGCTATGGCAGGGAGGGAGAGAGAGAAGACCTTCTTTTTTTAAGCTTTTAGTTTCAACTTGCATGTGTGGATTATCTGCAAGAAGATACAAGGGGACATCTTTCATGGTGACATGGGCTTATATAGGGAGGGCTGCTACGTCATCCCAGGTCACTTGTGACTTTGTTGATAGCAAATACTCGACTTGCGCATGCGAGAGATGCAAGCGCTGCCTCTGGTGGTCAGGAAGAATGATATAAAACTAGTGTTTCCTTGCTTCGCCTTCTTTTAATAACATCGTGTAGATTTTGTGTCCTGCCAGTTAATTAAAGGTGGAAGGGGGTCGTCGGTGCTGCACCGCTCGCCAAATTGCTCTCACACTCTCCTACCTTCCTCTCACGGTCTTAAATCTGGAGTTGGATCAATACTCTTTCTTTGTCTCTTGCTTTCTCTCTCTCTCTCTCACACACACACACACACATATTAAAATTCACACAAGCACAGTTGTATGCTTGTTCATGCAGAGAGGCATGAACACGCTGTATGTGCAACTCTAACGCAGCACTCTAATCTCGTATTCCTGCCAAACTTTCCTCTTCGTGCCTCTCAGGTCTGTTCTGTATTTCAAGGCCGCTGCTTCTCAAACCCCCTTTGAGACAATACAGTTTTTTTTTCCTTTCAGGCTTGGAGACACAGGCCTGTGAACAGCCTCATTCGCTTGTCTTGTGATTTTTTTTTCTCTCTGGCAGCCACGAGAGTAGGAATTCTGTGTCGTGTCTGGAGATTCTTGTTTGTGTATGTACCACCCACATCTTCAGGTGTTGGGGATGTATTGCACCTGCTACCGAGAAATCTGATTCTCCCTGGTTTATTTTTGCTAACAGCGTGGATCAACCGTAACTTCAGTATGTTGGTATCTGGAGGCAGCATGAAAGCTTTCCTATTTCCAACTCATTATGTAAAGAACCTGGCTTTGAATCAGTTTTCTCTCTCCCTTGTTCTTTAGCCTTAATCGCATGGGATTAGTGGCCTGTGTGGACTTCATGTAATTAATGAATTACCCCAACCTCTGCAGTTCAGTGAATACATAAGCACAGGATAGTGCGATTATCTGGGAGTGTATAAGGTGTATAAGGTCAAGGTTTTGCAATTTGACACTTCCTGATTTTTCAAAACAAAACCACCTGGATATTCAGGCCTTTAGTATGTAAGTAAATAGTAACATTCAAATAGGCCTTATGTATCTTGCCCTCTATGCCCAGTTTTCCCTTTTTCTTTCACTCTCCCCCTCTCCCTGTCTTGTCTTTTAATAAAAAGGAATGCTCGACCAAAAATCAATTTTTGAGCAAGCGCTCACCACCTAAAGCCATGAAAGGTGACTCTCAATAGTCTGTAGCTTGCTCCTTCGAAAGTACAGCAGCTTTAGTCAGTGGGAAAAAGTCCTGGCAGAAGGAAGAGTCGTGGAGAAAAAGCAGTTGTTGAGCCATACGTTCAAACACTCAGCTATATACACTTCTTCCTGCTTGTGCTATCACGTCCTCATAGCTCTGCAGAAAGTAGCATATTTAGTGATTTATTGGTGACAAGGCGGTTGTTTGAAACATACAGAACATAATGGATTAGTTGTGGAGAAGTGTAGTATGCCTCAGGAGTGGTTTAAGAAGTTTCTATGAAACATTTTTCATCCATTCATTCATAACTGTTGTGGATCTGAGCTGACAACAGCTGCTGCAAGCTACAAACTTTTCAGAAGCACATTGCAACCCCACGGGAGGTGAGCATTTGACACTCAAAAGATATACGTTCAGTGGAGTCATCCTTCGTGGCTTCAGTTTGATTGACTGTGCTGTGATATTGTTTGTACAGGACATTGTACTGCTGTCCTCTTCCCAGTTAACTTAGGAGACAGATTGGTTTGTGCTTACCAATGCAACTCTGGAGGATGGCGTAGACACGCTGTAATTAAAATGTGAGTTTTGACTCCTAACCTTGTCTCCGTCTGTATTAAATCTGTAGCGGTAAGCAGCAAGCAACCACTGGGAATATATGACAGGTAATTTTAGCAGACAAGGCAGAGGAGGACGGTTACTCTGTGGATTCAGCATTGCAGCTCCTTTGGGAATACAAAGCATGCGACAGTCAAGGTGAACAGCCTCCATCGAAAAGCCACTCTAGCTGTCTTACAGGTCTCTCTAAGTTAATGGACTCTGCACGTAACTACTTCTACCTGACCCCGCATTCCCCTTCAAATACGCACAGTAACCCCTCCTGAAAAACATTGAAGTAACCAAGCATTATATGCTGCCATAGCTAACAGAATATTCAACTGGTGGGGCCTGGTGTTAGGAGCTGTCAGAAAAGGAAGAGGAAGATACTGTTGGTCCCTGTCCAGTCTTTCATCAGTGACTGAGTGGAATCTCTTAACTCTATTTGGACACTTTTTGGCCTCGTTTCGGCACGAAAAGAGAAACAGTTGTATCGTGTATGTTGAGCTGTATCATGTTAGAAATACCATACAGAAAGGCATTTACAATTACACATGTTTAAGGAAGCTTATGCGCGACATACATAACTCGTGATAGAAAAGAAAAGATTATCACACACACTAGGATAATACCTCCATAAATGTTTCACCTCATCTGATACAATCTGATATATTCAGCAACATTTTGTCCTTAACTGCTCACTTAGCAGTTTATTCAGCAAAGCTTTGAACTTGGCTGCTCTTTGTGAAGGTGTTCAAAGGCCAGGTGAATAAACAGCAAGACATCCAGCTGAGGTCAATGTTGTTGCTGAATTTGCTACCAAGAGTGCATTCATCCAACGTGTGAAGGTATGTTTTTCTGTTTCACAGGTCAGCAGGTCGTCATGCCGCTTTGGCATGTAGCGCTGCTTCTTGAGGCATGTGGTGGCGTGATAAAGAAAGCTCCCAAACACTGGGAGAGATATTAACAGTTTGCCACTGTAATGTTTAAAAGGAGCTTGTGTTTTCTCTGGTGGCTGGCTTCCCGGAGTCTCTGTCAGAGCCATTACAACTCTCATCTGTATCAGTCAGCTCCATCTCCTCAGTCATCCATCAGCTAATCAGTGTGCAGCTAAAGTGTCACAGAGCACCGTTGCCTCGCTCCCTCCGAGGTTAGCCGACTACAATCACAGAAACCCGCTGCAGAACTTCTTTTAAGAGGATCTAATTTTAACGAACTTTGGAGGACATGTTGGAAAGAAATGATAGGAAACATTCAGTTTCATATTTTGGGGCTGGCTCACATGATTACACAAAACCGTGGAATAATACTACCCTCTTGTGCTCTTGGTCACTGAACAGCTTCAGTACAAGCTCACTTTAAGGCCAAGATTTTATGAGCCCATTTGAGAATCTGAACCTACACGGTCTCCCTTTTCAAAACATTCTCTTGCCGGACCTAACTCTTCAGCTCATCCAGTCAGCTATATATCGCATTATCTTTCAGTCACATTCCCAGGGATGTCTGAGTGGTGAGATCTGAGCATGCATGCTGAAATATCATTTCAGACATATTGCTTTTTTAACCGGAAAAGCTGCTGTCAGCAGATTCCTCCTTGAAATGGTCTCATAATGCATGTTTTGGGAAAACCCACTCTAATGTTATGCTGTTTGGAAAGTGCACCTAAAATGCCTGAGCTCGTGGAAAAACTTTAAATATACATATATCAGATATATCTACTAAGTGATGTCCCAGCAGGAACTGAATCCTCAACCTCGGCGGCAACTCCTCTCAGTGATTTACACGCAGGAACACAAAGCCGACAGGTAGAGGAAGTGTCTTGGTTGGGACGCTATATTTCCTCACCTAACTTTAAATTCAGCTTCACATCCCCTGATATATATCTTAGCTGACAACCTCAGGCACCTTCGCCTCTCACTTTAAGGTCTGACCTCTTCTGAAATATACGTTGCTCACCTCAGGCTTGACTACTCCTAGTAATGGTACCTTATAATTGAATCAATCGGGTACTGGGTGAATTGCTGTATATATCCCCTGTATATGTCCCTCCTCCTCCCCCCATGGCTAGCACTTCCTCTCCAGTGTTCCTCTCCTTAATAACACTCTGTGAGTTTTCATCATCATGACCAGCCAGTAAATTGTTTTGCTCTGACACTCAAACTCATTTAGAGAAACTTTTGGTGGTGTTTTATAACCTCTCCCAGCCCCCACCCTGTTTTTGCCAGTTTATCTTTCTCTCTCCTTTTCTTAAACTCCCACCCACACACACTCAAAGCCTTAATGATGAGGTCTTCCTCTTGTTAATGTCCATCTTCCTCCACGCACTGGCAATTACCACCCTCTATCTCCTCAACCGCTCCGGTCTATGAGCATATCTTGCCATCCATTTCTCAGTGGCCCCTCAGCAGCCCACTGCCACTTATCCCCATGAGTCACCATGGGGATCCACACAAATGCAGACACACACACATCCTCGCACAGCTACAGGGGCCCAACTCAAACATACACACACGGACACACTCACAAACAAACGCAAGCAAATTGCCTGAAGGGATGTTGGCGCATTCGCAGCCGCATTCTGCTTTCCCCACGACAAACTTATTTGTCATGCTGTGTGATTTTGTTGTTTTATTGAAATATTCATTTAACTGTTCGTGTCAGCTTAATTCCCTCTCTTCTGCTCAAAGATTTGTGAGGGCACTCTTTTGTAAAGCGACTGCTGTGGCATTATCCCAACAATATGCTAACATCGTCTGGTTTGTTTTCCACTTAAGTTTAATGAGTCTCATTTACAGTAAATTACATGACTAAGAAATGGATTTAGCATTTATAATATAATCTTTGCACATTATGTATGTGTCAATATCAAACCTTTTCAGGGAAAATGTTTTTACCTAAATGGAGTAATGAAGTAATGAAGTATAGTGTGCTACAGAGATAGTAAATTCTCGTGAGAAAACAATATTAACTTTGTATTCTAGAGAGAAGCTGTGGATTTATAGTTTTTTTTAGTGTGTTGTAGTTACAAATATGTATTTTTTCCTTTTGTTTATATTTCATATATCTCTTTTGAAATGGATTTCTGTGCACCTAAAACAGAACTTCAGCGCATGGCAACAGGGGGAGCAATAAAGAGAATAAACAACAGCTCTGGGGTTAGAGAGAGACAGAAAGAGAGACCACACAGGACGAAACAAGATGACACAGGATGAACACACACACACACACACACTGACGGAACAAGCCAGGAGAGGCCAAATGTGTGTGTTTATGCTCTTCCTGACAACAGCAAGGCCTCCGTGGGGAGAGCTTGTAACCTATGTGCGTGTGTTTGGCTGTTCAGGAAAGCTCGCTCACAGCCTTATCTCTCTAACAAGGCTTAATGGGGTAATGGAAACCTCCTAGTGCATGCTGGGAATGAGCGAAATGTAGAAGCAGTGCTAGTGAGAAGGGGAAACAGTGATGGCTGATAGGGCTACACACTCCAGGATTTTAAGTTGTTTTTTTCTGTGTTACTGATTTATTTAGATGATGAAAGCTGTAAACGTAGAGAAGAGAGTAGACAAAACTAAGATGCAGATTTACACGGAAAGATTTTAAGGAAATGTAGCCCACTCAGTCTGATCCTCAAGACAAAACATTATAAATACTTTTTTTCAAAGGGCTTTCACACCTCATATAATCCACACATGAAGAGTTTCCTTCTGAATGTAACACAAAAAGCTTCTCGCATAAAGATAAAAGCATGACTGTAGCCTATTGTAGAATGGGAAAACTTTAATGTCAGGGGTGATTATGCATTACTGCATGGCCTTTCTATAATGAGCCATAGAGGCTTTTTATTTTTTAGCTGTAAGAAGCAACTCTCTCCAAAGTGCTGGGTTCCATAAGAGCAGCCTATCGTTAAACCCCATCGAACATGCTGTTCAACGCCACGTCGATTTTTACTTCACCTCATTCAACACGCAAGCTCATTTCCAACCCAATTTCACAGCCATTTGAATTGGATGGATTTGACTCGTCCATCGAGAGACCACGGCGGTTTCCCCCTCGAGCTCGGGCCGGCTGAGAGAGAGAAGGTGGTGCAGGGGGAAAAGAGTGAGAAAAAGATGAGAGGAGCAGGGGAGTGATAGTGTATGAGGCAATAATAAATAAGAGAGACTTAATATGACTGAGAGGAGTGAAATTAAATGAATCTCCAACATGATGAAGTCTGTTGATTAAATTTATAATATGTGACAGAGACCACACCTGTCATCTGTGGAAAGTCCTGAACCTGAACTGATTAAAATGTCATACTTTCATCAGATCCTATACCAGTAATCTTGTTATTATAGATGTCAGTGGCGATATTTATTGTGCAATATTCTAAATGCAGTTACACAGACTTAGACAGTCCATAAATGTCTGTATTGTATTTAATTGCTTTAGTAGAGTGAATGTCTCTGGTTCTTCATAAAGTAAAAGATGTGTCAACAGTTGAAGGGCATGAGGGAAGTTAACAGCAGCCATTTACATAAACAAACACAATGGCTGAATCATTTTGGCCTCATTTATCAGTTTTGCAGTCATGTTTTCCTCTGTCAGCGGTACTAAACTTTTATTTTGATAAACTTTTAGAAATAATCACAATTTCTTTTGGAAAAAATGTCAACTTAAACTTGATTGGCTACTGTTTTGTACCTCGGTAAGAGTTCAAATCACTTAAGTGATATTGTCGGAGGTTTGCTTCGTTGAATTAAATATGTTAGGGAGTGTAAGTGTGTATGACAGATAAAAGGACAGAGGGACTGTTAAAGGTGAGGGCAGGGTGAGCCTGTCACACAGTCTGCCTGTCTCTGTTCTCAGTGCTTTAGTAGGACCTCCATAAAACATAAAGTCTTTTTCCCCAACAGAGCGGCCACCCTTCTTTATCTGCTGCCCTCCAGGGGAGCGGCCCATTCACGCTGCCACTCTCTGATTTAATTGTACAGTTCAGGATGACTGGCTTTCACCTTCAGCTTCCACAAGGCTCAGCACATCTCATCCCCCTAAAGTCCGCTCCTTTTACCTGGAAGATGGAGAGAGGGAGGCCGTGGCAGGATGTACAGTTCTCATATCCCCAATTTGGCAAGATTGCTCTTTCACCTTTATAGCAATGAAATCTGTTGACTTCAGCTGAGTTGAAAAAGGGAGTGATTGGTCAGGAGAGTGTGAGAGATGCAGGCCGAAAAAAAAGGTCTATAGTGAGAGAAAGTAAGAGAGGAGACCAAAGAGGTTAAACAGAGGTAGACTAAGAAATGGAAAGGGGTATAAATGGAAGGTTTGAGAGAGAAGTGGAAGGCAGGCAAAGATCAAGAATGGAAAATTGGTGAGTAAACAGGACAGATGAAGAGAACAGGGGACATGGTGTCATGAAATGAAACAGCCCACAGTAAAAGAAGAAAAAGTGATTAGAATACCCCTGAAATCTAATGCAAGAAAATTAACTGAACTAAAAGGAAACGTATATATGTTGAAGGTAAGATTGAAACAGGGATGACAGAGTGAAACAGAGACAGAGAGAATGTACGAGAATGTACTTCTTTCTTAAAGTTAATTATTTACCAAATGTCACCTAGAGCTGAAAAAGACACAAGAAATGGGGGGAAAGTGACAAGTCCTTGCAGAGTGCCTTGTTGCCACTTAATTGCCTATGGCATCGACCACACAGCATACCGCCGGCTTACAGAAAGTCAGGCCCTGAGCTACTCATGGCCCCGATCTAATTATCCCAAACATGACAGCTAGTGAAGTCTCTTTCTTTCTCCATATCACAAACAATAAGAGGTGCCTACCTGCCTTCCATCTTCCACTGCGGAAACTTATCAAAGTGTGGCTTATTTAGCTTTCTGAAGTTTTAGTAATATCTCTGGTGGTATTTTTAATTTTTAATTTCCTGTAAGTTTTCTGCATTAGAACACTGACGTCCAAGAACTCAAATCAATTACAAAAGATCCGATGTATACACAGAAAAGAAGGGAGTGAAGTCTTAATGTTTGAGACAGCTGACATGTAGTTTGTGAGAAGTGAGCTTCAGTTCATCAGGAGGATGGCCCTTATATATTGTACATTTAGGTGTGCTTGATTTCAAAAGTAAGGCTTCTTATGGCAGCAGTACACGTCATCGAACACAGAATATGCAAACTATAAGCGATGAAGTCCACTTTGTTCGACACAATAGTAGAGAGCACAAAGTATCTCAGTGGTTTCAACGTGCTTCAGCTGATGCTGAACAAAGCATGTAGCCACACTGTGTCAATGTACGGTATTGGCTTTGACCTGTTTCTTCTTTTTTTCAGTGTCTTCCCCCCTCGACAGGCTCTTTAAAGCCAATTCTTCTGAGACCCCCCTTTTCATTATTATGCAAATGGCAGTATTCCGCATTATCTTGCCTTGTTGTAAATAAATTGCATAGTAATTTAGGAGCGTGATTTATTTGCATAAGTACCTGAGCACAGTTACTAGGAGGAAAAGTAAAAAGGGAGAGAGAGAGAGAGACAGATGCAAGACAGGCACAGGGCAATATAGAGGACTTATTTCAAGCTTTTCACCGAAGCATGTGGACAGATCAGCGTTTTGGCCTAAAGAGCACTCAAACATTTTCATTAAACTGCAAACCCAAGTGCTTTCCGCATCGTGGCTTCCTTGTTAGAAATTAATTCTTTATAAATCAGAGTGGTTTTTTTTAACTAACCAACCTACATTCATTATCTAACAAACTATCCTGAGATATGTATGCTTTTCATTTTGCCACTCTCTTTCCAGTTGATATTAAGTCAAATCAAGTCAAGTCAGTTTTATTTATATAGCCCAGTATCACAAATCACAACTCGCCTCAAGGGGCTTTACAGTCTGCACAGCAAACGACACCCTCTGTCCTTAGACCCTCAAATCGAATAAGGAAAAGCTCCCCCAAAGAAACCTTTAACAGGGAAAGAAAAATGGAAGAAACCTTCAGGAAGAGCAACAGAGGAGGATCTCTCTCCCAGGATGGACAGACGTGCAATAGATGCCGTGTGTACAGAATAAATCAACAACAAAATCACAGTCTATAAAATTTTGATGACAGAAATGTAGATTGTAGAACAAAAGTGAAAAGGATGGATCCAGGAGGACATCGAGCAACTTCAGGGGTTGCCCGAATAGGTAGAACATGATCCACACAAACTCCTCTCCATCATGGAGACCTGGAAAGAGGACAGGCCACACAAACACATAAGAGGCGAGCACAGCATTCACACAGATAGAGACATATAGTAACATGCAAACGAGGGAGAGACGAGGAGAGGCTGAATCTCCTAGGTGATGATGATCCAGATCAACGTCTGGATGAGGCGCCGACCCTCTGGAGAGAGAGAGGTCCCAGGACGGCCGATAGTCCAGCACAGAGAAGCCTGAGTGAAAGAGAGGACAAGGAGGCGAGGGCTAGAGGGAGAGAGTGAGGGGGGGGAGAGAGGAAGAGAGAAGGGGGGTACACAGCTTGGTGGCTTGTGGGAAAGTATATCACACGACACGGTTAAGCTACATTTGAGTGAAACAATGTTATAAATGAAGTTGCAAGAACAAAACTTTCCACTCATATGAGGTTTGATTTGAAAGAGAACTTAGTCAAATTCTAATTCTAACTATTCTAATGATCTATTAACTCGGCTGCTCTTTCATTCGTTTCTATCTTGTTGTCAGAGTGGTTGTTATTTGGGGTGTTATACTTTGTGCTCTCCCTCACTCTCTGCGCATGGAGAGCTGTTTTCTCTCCTACTCTGTCTGCGCTGGACTGTTACAGTGCGTAACCATCGTCTCCTCTTCTCTCAGCAGCAGGTTTTATGTTGTTTTCCAGTTTCATTCCTTCATCTGCCACAAATTCTACATTTAGGAAGATTATAATGTTCTGCTTTTTCGTTGACACTGTCATAGAGATGTTAATTCAACCACAGACTGAATTACATTCATGATTTTGCAGAGGCATGCTGACCTAAAAAGCTATTACTGGGAATCACGAGAAAGTTTCAGAGCCACAGAGCCACAGAGCATCTCCGTAACCATAGTAACTCACTCTCACTCCCGCCTGCGTGCGCACGTCAATGTCTTCTGTCATCTTTTTATTGGTGGTAATATGCACTAATGAAAATGTGCAGTTAAAAGCTTAACAAACAGTTTGTAATGTCAACACAAAGCACTTCTGTCCTTACTTGTTGTTGATTGTCTTGGTTAAACTGTCATACGAGAGAGGATAAGCTCTTTCTAATCACATCACTGTCTCCTTGAATTATAATTTGCGTGAGCGGTCGGTTAATCTAGAGGGAAATTGGATTCGACCAGTGCTGTCTCTCTTGGGAAATTTTCACCTTTGAAAGTCCAGGCCTTCTGCTTTGATTAGAAGGCCAATGCCCTGTCTTTCCTTGTTAATAGATGCATTTTGAGCATGGTAAGATGCATGTGCATTTACAGCTCTCTAGTCATTTCCTCCTTCAGAATGAATCTTTTCCCGCACATTAAATGAAAATATTGAATATTCTAAATAATTCAAGCTTTGTCTAACTTCAAATCAGGTCTTGAACAACGTATGACAGTGTGTGTGTTTAACACGGAATATTTATTCTGAGGCAGGTAAAACAGTGTTACAGTTTTAACTCTTTGATTCTGCCACACTGCATTTTTGTACCAGAGTTTGTGTTATATACCCTGCATAGATGATTGTAACCAAGAGACGTTCTCTCTCGCAGGCATTTTAGAGCAGCTCCTCATTTTTATGACCAGAACAGCCACTCAGCCGTCCATATTTTGACATTTACACTGTGCCGTTAGGTATCGATGGCCAGACCTCAGCGGGGTTGAATGGTAATGGCCAGAGATAACCTTTTGGATAGACGGCTGGTAAATATAAAGAACCAGCAAAAAAAATGCCAGTGAGTACTTGTCTCCTTTCATTTGCTCTGCCTTTAATAATTTCACACCTATAGTTGGCTTTTCAGCTTGTTTGATGCAGTAAACACAGATCTGGTTTGTCCCACGCTCTGCTTTAACCCACAGGTTGAGTCTACAAATCTACAAATCAGTTTTCCTTTGAGAGCTCTTTGTATATGCATGGAGCTAGCACACACACACACACACACACACACACACACACACACACACACACACACACACTTATAGATAGACTTTTTTGAGACTTTTTTTTCAGTTATCCTGTCATGTTTTCTATCACACTTTACTTTGTTATCTCTCTTCTCTCTTCCTCTTGTTCTCTCTGTCACCAGCACCAAAAGTTGACAGCAGATGGGAAGGAGATGACACTGCAAGCTGTATAGAATGATTCTAAAGGGACTTTTAGTAGCGTTAAGGGACACACACATGCACACACACACAGGGTGTGGTTGTGAGAGAGACAGATACATAAAAAGATACTGACGCCTTTACATAAAAAAACATTTATTTTTATCTTACTCTAGCACCACTACCGATGTGAGTGTCTGTGTGTGTGTGAGATGTGTGTTGGAAGGTGTGCTTAAAAGAAAAGCATCATCATGATGTTCACTTCTTTCACTGTATTGGAAGTGTGTGTGTGTGTGTGTGTGTGTGTGTGTGTGTGTGTGTGTGTGTGGCAGGCCAGCAGGATGTATTGCGTCAGTAATTGTAGCAGACAGAGGAGGTTAGCGCTGGACCCTGATGGTCCAGTCAGCCGTGGAGTAAATACTCATTAACACATTTTCCCATTGATCAGACAGAAGGACAGGCCTCACACCCTCACACACACGCACACACAGACGCAAAGAGAAGAAGTTTTGCTATTGCACTACATAATGTAATGGTACATGGACTTTTTATGTCATTAAGTCATTATAGAAGTCAACATTACTTTTCAGAAATAGCTGAAATAAAGCTACATTTGCTTTTATAAGATGCTTCAGTAAGATGGAAGTTAGATGTTTTTTTTAACAACATATTAAGCGTTCTAAAAACATGAACTTAAAATATCTAAGTTGTTCTAAGGCTTGTTTTGTCCATCTGTTTTAACTACCCAATTTTTCAGGGAGTGTGATTTATAAATTATTGTTTAAATTGCGTTGTTGAATCACAAGGTTTCACTTTATAGCATCCTTTGGGCTGAACACTAAAACTAGTGTATCCTTATAGTGTAGTCTGGAGTATAGGTTACAGTAGGTAGTCCTTTCCACTGGGAATATATAAAACAGATTTGTTTAAAGACGTGTTTCCAGTAGATACATGCTTAGAAATAACAAAATGTTAGAGATTCCTTGGCTTGGTCACCTAACCCATTTGCTGTGCATACACTTCGTGCTCATCCTTTCCTTTCACATGTGTAAACAGCATCTGTCAAAACACCTTGATTTAGATCTTTTGAGATTTACATCAGTTTCTCTTCTCCTAAATTAACCCTCAGGATTGCTACACTGCTATGAAGTGTTTAAGTGCACTGACACGTCATGACACAATAGTCAAGTCATGCAGTCCCACAGGGAACCTCAACATGTGTTGAGATCCCACATCAATGTCAGAGGTGTTTACTGGTCGATGAAGTGTATCGATTCACTGAGAGAGGTTAGTTTGGAGTTGTGGCAGCACTACAGAGGTATTCGCCCTCTGCTCAGGGGTGCCATGAATTTAGAGAAGGTGAATATTGATCTGAAATTATTTCTGTGGACCTGAGCAACTAACTAGATACAGGAGGGATCAGGCAAACAGGGGAGAGGCTTTGCTGCTGTTCAGAGACCTTGGTTTTGACCTAATTAGGGCACCAACATTATTTTAAACTGGAGATCAAGGATCCCTTCATCTTTAATCTTTTATAAGACACAGCAATAAAGAAAACAAAAACAAAAAATGCTTTTAGGAACAGGTAGAGAGAGTGAGGGAGTGGTGAGGGCTGATGGAGGTTGAAGAGAAACAGTGAAGTCTTTGGCAAGCTCTTAGCATCCAGAAGGTCTCAGATAAATGTGTGCCCTGTTCAACCTTGAAGCCCGGCCAAGTTGAATCAGTGAAATGACTGGCTACTGGCTACTGGTCCCAAAGCCAAGTGCTACATGAATTAACCATGGACCTCAGAGGACAA
>NTHP01000625.1:136737-173098 GCA_003416845.1 Oplegnathus fasciatus
TGTGTGGAGGAAGAGATGGAAGGAGGGATGGAGTAAAAAGATATCCTGGAAGAACAAGAGGGAGGGACTGAAGAAAGGATGGAAAGAAAGACGAAGAGAAGGACCGAGTGACAGGAGGGAGCAGATGTCAGAGTCTGTCTAAGTTGTCAAGGTGATGCCTTGCCCTAACCACAACTCCAGGTCACTACTTTCTGGCAGAGTCCAAGGTGAATGGCTCTCGGCAAGGATGTGTGTGTTTGCATTCATGTGCTCATGCGTGTGCTGCTGAAAGGCCCTGAGCAAGTGCTGGCAGGGTGGTGTAAAGCTGATGAAGCAAGGGAGTGAGTGATGCCCCTGGTCTGGGGCCGTCAGCCAGGCTAATGGAGGGCGCCACACTTGGCCGCCTACTGACTGACAGGTGCCAACCGAGGCCTTCGTCAAGCGAGCACCAAGTTGGCGGTGCCAGCTCGCTTACGGCGGTGAAGGATGATGACACAGAGACCGCTCACTCGACTAATGCTGACACACATGGCGCATGCACACCCTTGTGAGCCTGTCACTCAGTGAGGAGCGCAGGCTGCGAGATGAGATAGTCTTAAAAGTGCCCTGACTCATCAAGCAGAGACAAGAGGGTCAAGTTGCTGCTTTGAAATTGGAGTCACCATTATCAGTGCCATTTTCACGCTGGCAGGCTGACCTATGATCTTTGCTGCCCCGCATACAGGACCACAGTTCCCCTTCATAAGCAGGCAGGATCACTTACATATATCTAACCAGTCAACTGAAGAGAGGCATACGGATGGGGAGACTGGAATGCTGCGACCAAGAGTGGAGGATAATTTGTCCAGAACGTTAGGACGGGTGGGCAGAGTCAAGTGCCATGGCAGCAGACATCTGTGGTGTTTAGTGTGCAGTGTGTGCAAAACGCCATTGTCTACAAATCCCATTTTGTATGTTTTTTGTTGAGTGTGCAGGATTTTACAGTGAATGATTTGTATTTTAGTGTTAGAGGATATTGAGAAAGTGTTGTTGTAGAGTTGATATCGATGCTAACAGCGAGGTCTTTTTCTCAGCTATGGATCGGAATGGAGAGACTTTTGTCTTTTCTTAATAGAAGCTTGTCAGTTGATCAATCAATGGAGGTGGTTGAAGTGTGTTATTTGATTGACAGTATTTCAGTTGTGAGTACTGCAGGAAGGTGTTACCACTGATATCATACCTTTGATTTAGTGCTTCATCAGTGTTATCAGTGAGCTGTCTTCAAATAAATATTCCAGATGTGTAATACTTATTTTTTCCATGAGCTGAATTAAGATGGGCTATAAGGGGGTAGAATCTGAAATCTAGGGCTGATAGACCTCCATGGTCTTTGGGTTTCTGTGATGTGGATTCTTTTTTTAAAAAATTTTCCAGTTAAATTTGCTAATGATGGAGTTCCTATTTTCCTTTCTCCTTCGTCATTGCTTTCTTTGCTTTCATTTTCACTTTGGGCTTTGGTCTGTAGGTGGTTGGGTAATTCATCTTATTACCCAATACAAAATAATAACAACAATAATGACTATAGTAATAATTATTATCCTCATCATCAGCATCATCATCATTATCATCATCATCCTTGTATTAATTAACAATAATAATAGTCATCATCATCATCATGAAAAAAATAAATAAAACCGCTTGTACTGTAGTGATCACGGTTACAGTGATCAACCGCTGATATGGATCAAAAAGCTTGGGACAGAATCATTTCTTTAAATAATTTGCTTATAGTGAGCAAGTAGTCTGCTTACAGTGTTCATTTTGGGTCTTTTCATACATGACAACATATGGAAAAAAAAATTAAAACTAGTGGTAACCTGCCTGCTTCCAGCTGGCTACCCGAGGCTGGTGCAGCGTGCACATTGAAATCATGACGAGAAAAAGAAAGAAATTTTAAACGTCGTCTCCTCGAAGCTTATGACAAACTGCTTATAACGAGCCAACAAGATGCAGCAGCGAAACTTGGTGTTCCTCAGGCGACCCTGTGTAGTCTACTCAAACAATGAGAAACAATCTGAATTAGTGGATATGTGTAAACTGTTCATATAGGTTCAGTTTCTTCTGCATGTTGAATCAAAACTTCCCATTTTTACTGTATCGTTAACTATCACATATAACATCACATATCAATTAGTGTAGCCTACACTGAATTTTGCGTTGCAAATTCAGTT
The DNA here is from genome assembly GCA_003416845.1 of Oplegnathus fasciatus. NCBI lineage: Eukaryota > Metazoa > Chordata > Actinopteri > Centrarchiformes > Oplegnathidae > Oplegnathus > Oplegnathus fasciatus. The sequence continues at coordinate 138,927 of NTHP01000625.1, forward strand.
CTTTTGTTATGTGTTTGTTGTGTGAGTTCTGTGAGACCACTATGACCATGGGATATTGCCCCTTAATCCTATGATGAGTCAATCCTATGTGAAAACAGGTTGTAAATTAATAAACTGGCTTAGGTGCGTCACCAATTGGCACTCAGCATTCTGTTATTCATCCTCCATGAGTCCTGCAGGCCTGTTTCTTGACCCAGTAGTCTTGTGAACAGGAAGATCCTCTCTGTTGTCTGTGGAGGGAGGGAAATTCCTTCTCATCACGCTACAAATGAATTTCCAATATATTTTCAAGTGTTTCACACTTTTTCTGTCCTATCCTATGAAATAACAACAATTGTCTTGTAAAGTGAGTTGAGGTGGGGTAGAGATTCCTGGTTAGTTATGACAGCTGATTGAAGGACAGCATCACCTTACATTCAGTACAGGCACAGTGGCTGCCATGTGCACTCTGCACTCCATGTTTTATATACCATACTTAATAAATTCTGTTTAAAATGTTTTTAAGAAATTTAGACAAAATGAACTTGTACTTTAAGATTTTAAGAAAACACCTAAAACAAGTTTTAAAGTCCTTAAATGTATTAAATGTATTATTACAATGTCCAAGTGCAGGTCAGACACTAACAAAAAATTAACCAGAAAGATCGGTTTTGTTGCTGAGTGAATAGTATCTGTAATGTTGTGATAATGGGTGTGCATGTTCATTAAGCCCTATTGTAGTCTATAATAAGTAGGACAGTAACTTTTCTTCCAACAGCATGTCAGACATGTTTGATTGCGCTTGAATTCTCTGTATCTTGCATAAAGTCTTGGAGAGCTTAATCAGACATTAAGCAGGACCACAGCACTTGAGCTTTTTCAAAAGGCCCTTTGATTGCTCTCAACAAGCCTGAGTCACCTGTAAGAAAGGTTTCATTTGGTTTGCATTGTAAAGCTGCTTTTCAGAAATCAGAAGCCTGTGATTGGGAGGCTATTTTTGTATTGTCTCCTTTGAAACTGAGCATCTGGTGCAGTATAGGATGCAGAGAAACACTATCAAATTTCAAGTCTTGACTTATGACATCTTGTTGAGATTTAATGAAAAAGGTATCTTCTCAATTGGTCTTTTACAGCAGAAGCATGACAAAAAACAGACTAACAAACACAAACCAAGGAGAGCCCCTGACTGGATAGAGAGTGATAGAAAAGGAGGAAGGAAGAAGTAGCGGGATTGAATTAAATAGAAGGAAATACTGAAGGAAAAATCAAAAGATGAATCAATAACAAGGGCAAAAATCAAAGAGGGAGCAAGAAAAAAGCAGTAGGAGTGTTAAACTGATTGAAGAGAGAACCAGTGAAAATAAATACAAATAGATAAAGGAGCAAGGGAGGGGGTGCAGATTAGGAATAGAGAGTGGTGGATGAAGAAAGAAGGAGAAAGGATGGCGGTGGCAACTCCCTAGTTGTCACCTTATCTACCACCATGTATCAGGTTCCTGGTAAGAGACAGACGAACTGACTGTCTGTCAGTCCAACCCAGTCAAGCAGGCTCTCGTCTTTTTTAACTGTAGTAGGGTCAGGGCCAGTCCTGACCAGGCCAGGCTAAGCATCAGGACTGGAACTGGAAGCACATTAAACTATACTTAACAGCCTGAGTGAGCTTTACCCCCTCCCTCAATGCCTCTTTTAATGCAACGTTTATCCGTCTGCCATAGAGGTTTTATTAAGTACAGTGTAATGAGCCTACATCCGTGTGTATTATGTCAAAACTCAGATCAAGCGTGGGGAAGAGAAATAGGCTGGCAACACATTACAACCTTTTAGGTCTTTTGGAGGAAAGGTGCTGTGTATTTCTGAAGGTTTAGCAGGTTTATTCCACTTTTGGGATCACATATCCAACATAGGCCCATCCTGATTGACCCTGTTTCCATAGCTAAATAAATGTATTGACGGTTTATCATATGTCATATATAACATATACAGTACAATGTTATACGTATATAACATACGATACCATGTACAATGTTATATGTTATATACATACTGTATGATAAACTGTCAATACATTAATTGAAACCTGTTGCCTGCGCCCACTGTTTTCTGTAAGGGTGTGTCAGCCCCGAGGACACAACAGCCACATTACTTTGAAAACACTATGGGTGGGGTCATAGACAGTGAATGACAGATGGAGAGCTCTACAGAGAAGGAGATAGGCACTGAATTGTCTGATTGTTGCAGGCATGGCAGATGAAATATCACTTTAAAACTCTATTAGGCAAGTACACTTGAGAGAGGCTAAGACAGGAATGCAGAGAGGTAGAGAGACACAATGACACAGGACTTGGGGGTGTGAGAGAGAGAGAGAGAGAGAAGACGCTGAACGGGAAGAGTAGTGAAACTGATGGCTGGGCCCTGGAGAGGGAGGGGCTGAGCTGAATAAAAATGGGACAGAGGAGCAGGAGTGCAGGCGCACTTCATCTTAGCGTAGCTATCAGCCTCTAATTGCTCAGATCAAATTGCTGCCTCTGCATATATCTAGGGACAGTGTGAGTGTGATAGCCTGTAGCACAATCACTGACATTGTAATAACGGTTTAATTGCTGTGGGCCCAAGCTTCATGGAGACGTCAAGCTGTTCACCTCCTTATGGCCTCTTCTTTTGTCAGAGATCAAGTCCCTTCCCATAGCAGCATGAGATAGACGCCCTCCCACTGGCACCATCATCTCCTTCTCTCCAACAGATTAATGATGACCCCATCAAGCCTCCGAATATTGATGTCTCTTCGAGGGTTCACTGTGTTTTACAAGGGTCATGTTGAAAACGGACGGTAATAGCAATAGGATTTTACGCTGACTCTGGGCAAGAGGACCAAACATCTCCCCTGGCGGAGAAATAACTGGAAATAAGTGCTCCTTTGAGAGGAAATTCTTAGCTGGCTGCATTTGGCCACAGTAGAGTGGAGAAGCAATGGAAAACAGTCTGGAGAGGTCAGGGTAAGGTTCACGCAGCTCCACCCCTATCATCATTAAGCTTCTGAAAGCAGCCGGTCACGGGCTCGTTAGCTCGTTAACGAGACGCTATAACTCTTTCTAGATGAGGAAGAAGTAGAATTGGAGGGGGGTGGGGGAGGGGAGAAAAAAGGGAGTAGAATGGTGCTTATTCATGGTCGTCTCATCATGTTGCATCTCTAATATGGCAATACACATGTATCACTGCCTGCTGCTCCTGTTGTTCATAATCACCTGCTAATCACCACTAAGATGGCTGTGTGGCAGTGGCGTGTGTTGGGGTATTGCAAATAATGTTTGTTTAGTCAAAAAACTTGGAATTAAACAATCACACCTCAAAACCACTGCAATGATGGTTAAGATGATTAATGAGTAAATCATGAGTGTTTCTGAATTTATCCCATCAGTTAACAGAAATGTACTTTTTATAAGTATTCAGATTATCGAGAGGTAATTATGCTCCAAAACCCTATAAATGTTCCATGTTGTCTTTCTTTTTGATATTGTCCCTGACATGAACAGCCTGTTTCACTGCACAGATCAACCCATTAAAAATGTAGTACAGTTTAACTTGCTAAAAATGCATGTGGAGAAATCAGAACCTTTAGTAGTTTCTAGTACTATGAAAAAGCTCTTCTATAATACATGGTCAGGCCATTGTAATTCCCATGGCTAGGAACAAAAAATGTGTTGTCTTGGATTTTACCAACAGTGGCTATGCTTGGCAGCCACTGCATGAGTTAGAGGGATATTTTCACCAGCGTGTTGTGTTGTGTGCCTGTGTTGCAGTGTGTGTTTCACTGTGTGCTGTGTTTGCACTGTTCTCCTCTTAGATGTGAATTCACTTGTAGATGCATACAGTATATTATATCCCTGTTCAAACTGCTGAGCAACACTACATTTATCTGCACTGTGTTTGTGTGTCAAATTGCATATGGTACTTTGTTGCATTTGTGCCTGTGTATTGTTGGCCTTATTCATAAAGTATAAAATGATTCATAAAAATCAATATATGCATTTATACACTCTATGTGTATGCATATATACACATACACATTTTAATACTGTGTATGTACTATATGTATATATACATTCCCATATATTCAGTGCTTGAAGTGGAAAAAAATAAGTGACAGCATTCCCCTTATTCATATTTTGGCGTGAGTATCGGCCGGTATCAGCAAATCATTACAGAATTACATTCTGAATTTCTACAGTGAATAAAAGACACTAGGAGATTATTTCACAACACAAATTCCATCATCATCGTCTGACTCTGTTTGTGTTGTCTTTGTGCCCTTTTGGAGCCAGGCTATGTAACGTTACTTAGACTAGCCACTGGCAGAGAAAAAGCAGGCAGGCGAGAATGGGAACAGGTAAGTGTCGTGTAGTGCCCCCTGGGTAATGCAGTTTATTTATCTTTGAAACTTTTCAAGGTCATTATCCCATCAACAGCTTTTTCACCTGATCAAACAGAAAGCTTAATTGTGAGTGTTGCTAGCAACAGAGAAAGTAAATGCTCAAAGGGCAGAACGAGTCTCACTCTTGTTGCTTTGCAACACACAGTTTGACAGTAACTTGCCAGCTCTGTAATTAGTGCTAGCTGGCTAATCTGAAGTGAGGGGTATAACACTGTCGAAAATAAACATGGAAAAGAGAAACTTTCCTCTTTGGAGATGTAACATACATTCATCCTCCTATTTGAGAAGAGTGTTGAAGAGGGTTGCTTCAATAGAACCTCCATGATAATCGTTGACTAGTGCCATTAAGTGAGACATGTTCAGTTTGATGCACCACAAAACACATCATGTCCAAAAAATATAAGCACATAACTCAGTACATAAGTCATGACCAACCGCAGAAGACAACTGAAGACACAGATGCATTACAGAACAACATCCTCCTGTGTTCACTAACTACACCTTCTACTCTTCTCTTCTCCACCTCTGTGCTGGGCTATATAATTATTTCTATGAAGCCGTTGCAGGTCTCCCTGCTATTTTATTCATCATCCTACTCAGTGCCATCAGCAGTGTTTGGGATAGCTTAGTTATATAACTGGGGGTAATGTCATGTCACTTCAGTGAGCAACTGAGTCATACAACACCTTACATTTTAAAATGCAGCAGTATAACTACTGTTGCTTTCTGTTTAAGTCATGCAGTTGCGTTTAAACACATTCCAACTATACACATCGGAAAAGTACAGCAAAATGAGGCTGCCGACCTCATAATTTGACTTATTTTCAGTCATGGTGTAAATGTGCAAATTAACTTGAGCTAGCAGAGGGGGAAATATATTAGATGTAACTTTTACTTTCTTAATCTGATAAATGACCAAAGCTCATTTGAATATGTGTACTATTTATCAAGTTAATAATGCGACAATGTTTTCCTGTTTTCCAGATACTCCATTCTCGGTTTGAGACATTCTGTTTACTATGAGAAGTGAGTTTTTCCTGATTTAAGAAGCCATGTTGGTGCTCTATGGAAGCATTTCAGAAGGCTTCTGTGTTCCTAAATAGGATCTGTTGCTGTACAAAGCATTACATAAAATGTCCAAAATCCACTATGTCAAAGGTTTATTAACGCTGCATCACATGGCTAGCTGAGCTGCCTTATTCATCTATATTGGACCTCTGCTGTTATTAAACGACCCTTGTAAAAGATTTTTTCCTTTTGCACCCTAGTGTAACTTTGTGTGAAAGAAGTATTTGGACACTTAAAGTTTCTCCCGGCCCAAAAAACATGAAAGCTCACTCCTGCTCTCCTCTACAAAAACATGAAATAGCTGCACCCTCTTTAACTCGATCTTCTCCCCTAATCCCTCTCCCTTGCTCTCTGACCTATCCCTTTACGATCTATGTTTCCTCCCTCTGCTCGCCCTGCTTCTTGTTCCTACACATTCTGCATCACCTCTAGTACTGCAGCTGTAGCATTACAGTAGATTAGATGTAAAGTTCTATTCCAATTGTGGGATTTCAGTTTTGTTTCATGTGCCTATGATTTTGAATGTCATTTTCCTTCAGCATCAGCATGAAAAGGACCTGGAGAACATAATGAAATGTTAAATAGCTTATTAATTTCACTGATCCACTTCAGTATGCGCTGTTAGATTATACATTCATCACAAGCTAACTAGTTTACATTAGCTCAACATGGTAGATGACACTCAGCTTGGCAATAGTGCTATTAAAATGAGCCAAAAACAACTGGGGTCTGCACAGGTTAAGGGTGCCTTTAGTTTTCCATAGCACAAAGTAACCACAATGTTTCTGTGTACTAATACACGTAACTGTCATGATGACTGATGATGAGTGAGCAACCAGCACCGCAACATGCTGGCACATAGGTGGATGCAGAGTGGAGGTGGCACGAGACATGCATAAGTAACAGCGCAGCAAGTAAATCCATGGTCCAAGAGGTGATGACAACATCCAAAGATAAATGACTAAATAGAGGAATAATGACTGAAGGATAGATACAAACTGACATCGAGTCACTCTTTTGACCCACCATGGAGAGACAGGCCCATTACTAGAGGATGTCCACGGATGTCCAGTGAATTTAGATGAGCCTGCGTTCATGGCATGTTGTCACATATATTTACATGAAGACACACATATCTGAAACCAGTCATTACTGTAACACAGTAGTGCTACTCTGTACGCAGAGATGGAGACAGCACACTAGGTATTTTGTCTGTGTCACTGGGGGGAGGGAAGGCAATTTTCCATATGGCCTAGGCTGGAAACATTTGTCTCACATCCAAAAAACACACACGCACACACACAAATACAACATACACACACGTACAGAGTACCCCTGTCCAAACAGCCCAACACAAGCTCCTCTTAAATATTTAAGCCTAGCTGTATTAGGTTGCTGTGTGTGTGTGTGTGTGCCAGGCTAGTGTATGGTGATATCCTTTACTGTTGGTAGCCTTTATGCAAAGCACATTATCTAACATGTAGTTAGTCAGTGCCTTGTCTGTAGACTGATGAATGAACCACAAAGATGAATGTTTTACAGGAGCCTCTACTGCACACACACACACACACACACACACACACACACTTGCTCTCCCTCGTTTGCTGATCCTCTCTTGCCCTGTGCCTCGATCTTTCTCTCTCTCTCACTCACTGACAAACTCAATCACTCTCTCGCGCACTCAATAGCTGACTCTCCTCCCCTCTCTCTCTCTCTCTCACACACACACACACACACTCATTCAGTAGCTAATTCACTGACACTTCCATTCTGTCTCTCTCTCACACATATACACGCTCACTCACTCACTCACTCACTCACTCACACAATCACACATCCACTCACTCCCAAACTCACTCACAAGCTCTCCTTCAGCTCTCTGTCTCTCCCCCATCATCACTTCCTCTCACAGACACACACACACACACACACACACACACACACACACACATTTGCAGCTTTCTCCAGCTGCTGGTAGAGCTCCCTGAAACTCCTGTTAAATCACACACATGCTTAACTGTGATCTGGCTCAGCTGCTGGCTGGTTTAGACGCACTGAGAATAGAAAGGTGATATTAACCACAACATAAACACAGTCTCAGCGCTAAAAGACCTTGAGCCAGTGAGGGAATTTTAAGAGGAAGCTCGTCAGATATATAGATATGTACATAGGATTTCTCCTCTATGATCCATTTCAGAGCGTACATGGAAATAGGTTTGTATTTTTAGATTATGGCTATTTTCAGATTCCCGATGTCATGACTGTGCAGCTTCTTCATAGACAGTAGGACCATCTGTAATCCATGTATAGCGAGGTAAGCTTCTCACATGGATTTACTCTCTGATTTCGACAGTTCTAAAGCCTACTTCACCTTGAGTCATGGTTTGTCATGTCATAGCTTCACTTACAGTCCAAGGTTATTGCTAAGGCTGGGTGCAGTATGTCCAAAAATAAATTGAACTTTTCACCTTGAGTTCATTTTTAGTTTTTACACGGCAGCAACATGACCTAAATGACTTCATACAGTTGCCCTGTGTAGTAAAGCTCCAGCTGTGTGCTTGCATCGTGCTCAATTTGTTTATGTCTGTGTGTTCCCATGCTTGGTTGGCTGGCTCATTAGCTGGTCAATTATTGATTAGAATAACAATCATATTCGTCAAACTAATGAGCCACACAGCATTGGATATGGTTTGTGGATCATTGAGGCCAATTATTTATCGGTTTGTTCATTACACATACACACAAACCACGCACGGGCAGGTACATCTTCTTACTGTAATACACCCATACAGACATACAAAAGTATGTGTGTGTCCTTCATGGCCTGTCCCCAGATAGTGTTTCTGATTTAATCAATTAACGCAGCGTTCATTTTTAATGCTGCCTTTAAGTTTCTGTGTAAAGCACTTTGTAATGCTATATAAGGAAATGTTATTCTTTATTTGTTTTTATTATAGAAAAGATACAGTATATCATAGTGGTGTGTGTGCGTGTGTGTGTGTGTATATACTGTATCTACAGTATAAACTAAGACAAGTCGTTGCTGCTGGGCTTGCATCAGGCCTGGCTGTGATGTATGGCCTCGCCAATGGAACTGGGCCCTCCATCCAAATTAAAGTTCCTCTGTTCCCCAGGCTGGGAGACACAGGCGGTCTTTTTGTGTGTGTGTGTGTGTGTGTGTGTGTGTGAAGGGGGTGGGTGGGTGGTTGTGTGTGCGTGTGTAAATGTTTTAATGTGAGCAGAGCTGGATAGATGTGGAGGTTTACACATCAGTCAAGCTAGCCTCGCCCGAGGAGGAGGAGGAGGAGAAGGAGGAGGAGGAGGAGGAGGAGGAGGAGATGAAGGAAGGGGAGGAGAAAAATAGATGGAGAGGCCACAGGAAGAGAAGGAACAAGAGGAAAGAGGCAAAGACTCTGGATGTGGACATGATGGCTGTGTGTGTTTGTCAAGCAAACAACTGCAACAGATGAGCTTCAGGCTCCCTTTTACACTCTGGTTTCTATCACACAGCTTACAAACTGACGGCTAGTGACAGTCAGCAATAAAGTATCACACACACATAAACACACACACACACATAAACACATACACACTACACTTGCATGTCACCAGCGCTGTAACACTGCGTTCCACCGAGCCCTTACTCCTCAAACGTTGACAGTAGTCCCCGTTCCCTATTTTCTGTTTCACTCCCTTTGAGACAGTCTTTCCCCCCTTTGTTACCAAGGCAACAAAGCTCCCACAGATGAAGCTGTCCCTTTAAATTAAGGAGCACCTGTGCTGGACGATGTTTGTTGAAGTGTTCCTTCATCCTTAATTAAATAAAGAGATGATGATATCATGGCCAGTGCTTCACTTTCCTGTTGTCACCATTTTTTTTGAAGCCCCCATGTCAGCTGACATATTACCCTTTGCAAAATTTGGCCCCTTCCCTCTCCTCTTACACACACTCCCCCTTAATTTTACTTCAGCATTTCTCTTTCCTTCCACTAATTTTTACCTTTTCCCCTCAACTTCCTCTCTTTACTCCTTGATCCTCTCTCGCTGTCTTCCCCTCGCTCTAATGCAGGCGATTGGCTCATTACAGTTAACAAGCTGTGCAGCCTGTTTGCCAAAAACACTTATCTCGCTGCTTAGCCAAACCACAGAGCATCAGCCCGACAATTACAAACTGTGTTTCAAAGTGGCTCAGCTCCATACAGAAGAGACGGTTAGAGACTGTGTTTTGAAGAGGCCAGCTGGTATATGAGCATATCAGCAAACAACAGTGGACGTGTGCTGGATTCGAAAGCCTCAGCCCCCTTTTAGAAATTAGCACTGTTTTTGCAGATAGTGGTGGTCGGTGACTTCTTCCTCCTCTGTTGAGGAAAGAAAGGCTTGGGAAAGCTGAAAACGTACATCACGGTAAATCTTTTGAAAGTGTCTGCACCTCCTCCTGTCCTTGTCTCCAGCCGCCTATACTGCTGAGAAATCTTGAGATCTTACATAACCACATTCAAAGACAGAGAGAGGGAGGGACGGAGGGAGGGAGTGGGAGAGAGACGGAAAGGGCAACGCAGCGGGCAGAAAAGTGCACACAAAGGAATAACAGCAAAGAAAATAGAGAGGGAGATCACCAGTTAAAGAAAAGTAGATCTGTATACACCGATATAATGTATAATTAATTCCTAAATACAACATATAATAGACTTACATACTTTTATTTAAGCCATAAACATACAGCCATATGTGTTTTAAGTGTTTGTTTGATTTTATGCAAATCCCGTGGGTCATGTCTGCCAACTGTCCAGTGTGTGTTCTTACCTCTGTCAAGGAGCATGAAAATGATGTACACCCGCAGAATTGTCCATTCAAATAAGCTCTTCTCCTCTATTCAAATAACCTCAACTGACCTCCAATTGGCACTGTTCCCACTACCTGGGCCTGCCGGAGTTCTCTCTCACACACACTCTCCTGCTTGTGTATACAGCACGTCTGCATGATCTTGATTTTATTGTGTGGTTTGTGCTGCTCTGGACTCGTGTTTTTGCCAGTGAACTCTGTTACCTTGTTCCTCTGTGATCTGCGAATGTTCTGTACTGTGAGCTGTGAGCTGTTTTTGGTCAAGTAGAAACACTCGGAAAGTCATCTTTATCTCTGACTCTCTGAGGTTCATCCTTGAGAATTTTGAACCGTACCTGTCCAGCTTAAGTGTGCATTCCTGCCTGTCTTTAAACAGTGAGAGTGCAGGAATGTCCGGCAGGCAGGGACAGAGGAGGATTGGAATCATCATCATACGAAATCCCTGCAGCCTTGGACAGGAAATAAAAGTTGCCTTTACCCCTTGTTCTTTCTCCTCTCCCTATCTTCCACCTGCCACTGTCTACATAGTCCCATGTGAAAAACAAGATGAATTTGAACGTGTTGGATAGAATGAACAACATAAATTATGTGTCAAATTTGTCCTTCCGGTGGCATTAAAGAACAAGCCATGGAGTCATTGAAAGGGTTTATCCTTGGGAGTATACTGAGTCAGTGTCATAGCAATCTGCATATCCTGGGTACAAGCGTACATAGGAAATATCACAACAATTTTGGCCTGATGGTGTCGTTTTGTCAGCAGGCTACCAGAATCAACCATGAATATTCATTGCATGAAACGAAGAGAATCTGGGAAAATGTGGAACTTGTGAGAGGAGGCTGAATCTCACTTTTTCTGACTGTATGTGAAAATAAGTCGATCAGAGTCGTGTGGAAGGCAAAAATCCAAGGAAAGCTGCAAACATTTGTTTTGTGGAGTTTTCCTGAGAGTTACCAGTTCAGATTCTACCACATTTTCAGTTTCTGGCTGGCTGTCAGTTAAAAGCCCACCTATTAGTCATTCCCATTTTCCATTATCGTTTGGTATAAAATGTCCACAAAAAGGCCCATGACACTTTCCCACATCTAAATATCGTTTGTTTCGTTCAACTAAGAGTTCAAAACCCCAAGACATCCAATGTACTATAATACTAAAAAATCAGCAAATCACATTTGAGAAGCTGTAACCAGCGAATATTTGGACATGTTTGCTTGAAAAAGGACTTAAATGATTAATTGTTGCTTTTGAATTTTTTTGGTGATTGAATAGTCAGTAAATTGACTAATTGTTTCAGCTGAATATCAACGGCAAGTTTCATGCTATTTGGCCTTTAGTTTTCAAAAAACAGCTTGTTTTGATTTGATGGTGGCGCTAGGGGAAAGCTCAGGGGGGTCACAAGTGTCTAGTAGTTGTCAAGACATTTTGCACAGGACCAAAGTGTTGGAAAAACACATGGACTGGCCTAAAGATTGACATACAGATTAAGGCCACACCATGAGAGAGGCAAAAATGAATTAGACGTGGATGTGTGCTTAGTTGCTCAGTGACATCCGCTGGCCACAGAAAAAGAGAGGGCGACACAGGACCACAGAGGGCTATTTAGAGGTGGAGGACTTTTCCCCTCCTGAATCCCCTGAAGCGGACATTAGTGTGGTGGAGGACCATGGTGGTCCCGAGCCGTATCAATTCGAGTAGTTGGCTCCAGCCCCAGTAATGCCTGCAGCGGGCAATGCAGTCTCTGACGGGCCGAACACGTGACGTTTGGGTCCGTTCACGGAGTGGCTGCTGCACTACACTTTCACTATAATCAATAAATCCCTCAGTGGTAACATAACGTTAATGTTACTTTAGAAGGCTAATGTGAGCGAATGTTGGAATAAGTTGTAAAGCTGTGTAATTATGATGAGGAGTCTCGATCAGCCTGTATTTGAAAATTGGCAGACTTCACAGATACAGACTCCAGTACACTAGAAGTGTGGGCTGGGGGAGCTGGAGCTTCCCACCTCTGACTGGAGGGCAGTCGGTTGGTTGCCACCATACGTCACACGCCACCACATGTTACACGTCACATGCCACCACATCAGCCAATTGCAAAATTCAATTGCAGTAGCCGTGCTTCAAACAGTAGAGGGCAGTCGATGCATATTTTAATACAATAGGTAGAATTCAAATATGTTGCACTAAAATGTCAAGATTTTGACCTGGATCCATCAACAACACTACTAAATACCCATAGAGATTGGTTTTCAGCTGAAAAAAGTGGTTGGGGGTTTAGTTACTCTTCAAGTATGGCTCCTTTAAATATGGTATGATAACATGTGGTCCTGATGAAAGGGTTTGGGATATGTCCTTGATTGTGCACCTGTGTACTTCTGTGCCACTCTTAAGCCATTGAGCATTGACATCTGTTATATCAAGCATATTTAAATATTTTCTTGGCACCATTAGTTAATTCTGGCACTACCTCCCTCTCAATAAGTCATTAAAAAGTCAAATGTGTCAATGACAGGGCATTTACTTGTGCGGGAAAGGTAGTCAAATTGCTTTAAGTACCATTCACATTATTAATATACTAATTAACAGCAGTGCACAGTCTAATGCTTTATTTTACTTTAAAATTCATACTGTGCTTGCTACCTTTGGTGTTAATTAGTGTGTAGAATTATTTTTTTGGAGTGGGAGTGCTGTGTAGAGAAAGCATGCGAATGACTTAAAGGACTATACTAGACACTAATGTGAGTTTTGTGGTTTCTAGTAATATTGCTGTTCAACTCCGACTGTTAAGTGACATGCATTGCAATCTACCACAGTGGTTTTTTGATACAGTTTTGAATCCTACTGTACACATAGGAGCTTTAAATGAATGTTGGGTGGTATGTTACTGACAGCCTTTAAAGGTGTAGTCTGCAATTCTAATCCAATACACTTTTTGTCAAATTCAGTGAATATCTCCTCATGGTCCGCTAGCTGTCCGTTCTGTGTGTGTGCGCTGAAAAACAGTCCGGTGTTCAGACACAGCCCTGGCTCTGTGAATGGGAAACAAACAGAGTGGCTCAAACCGAGCCACCAGCCCGTTCTCATTCCCAGGTCGTCAAACACCGACGCTTTGTCACAACTCGTGCTCGTGCACAGGACAACACTAATGCTGCGCGTTACTCGCGCGAGTGTGAAGGAGCACTGAAGGGAGGGGTGTATTTGTTTGGCTGTTGAGTTCAAATATCAACAAGCTTTCTCCAGAATTGCAGACTACAACTTTAAGTTGAAACAGACTCAAACTACGTCTTGGGTCTAAAATCTTTAGTTTAATGCTAATGTGTTCAATAGCTTCTGTTGTAAAGATGCTGTGCTGCTTTTTTCTCATTGTATGTAAACACACCACCTATAGGACATACATACATGCACACTCCCTGTTGCTAACACAATGAAGGATGTCGAAAAGAATAGAAAAAAATTGCAGGCAGCCTCTGTGAAATACGTCCTTTTTATTTCTTTAAAGAGGTTCTCCCAGAGAATAGTAACATCAAGTATCTCTCTGCTAATGAGCCCTTCCTGATCGAATCCACATTTACCAAGAAGATAGAGGCTGACCTGTCATGTTCCAATTACATTACAGTTTCCATACACCTCCGTGTCCACTTTATCCACTTTTATGGGAGCAAGCCTCACTACATGAACCTGTCCGCCTGGGATGGGTTTGAGGGAGAGAGAATTATATTAGATTAATCCTGGCATTTTCCTGTTAAATGTGATCATTCTCTTTATTCATTTTGCCATAAAATGAATTGTAAAACAACTGATCTTTATGAGCAGTAGTATGTATCACTCAGCGTTTCCCAGAAACAAATACCTATTTGACATTCAGTGGCAGTACTGCAGTTACCAATCGCAAAAGTTATTGCTTTTATCCCAGCCTCTTCTCAACTTATCAGATTGTAGTTGAAATATTGAAAATCATTCCTGCTTACTCATTCATTTTGATCCTCTCAGTTACATGACACACTAAGCTAATCTAATTTTTTCTAAAACAGGTAAATATAGAGTCATCCTCACTTCATCTAAGACATACTCTAGTAAATTACCACTCCCAGGGAGTAACCAGCAAGTGGTTAATGGGTAATATTGGTAATATTTCTTTATTAGTAACAACCCCAAAATTCAGGACCTATTTTTTCCAATCCAGTCATCCACCTTAAAGTTGAGTCCAGGGCTCCACTCACCATGGATCCCCCTGTCAGTCTGGAGCTTTGTCAACTTCCCAGCCGCTTCCCATCAGCTCCACAGAGCATCGTTCACATGCACAGCTCAACTGCCATTATTGCTTGTTTCCTACCAACAGGGGGCAGAATGAGTCATTCAGTGTAACCATACTGAACAGAAATATACAGTATGCACACATAAGACGCACACATCAGTGTTGAAAGATCGAGTAATGTTACATCACAGAGGACAGCTGGTGGACAAGATCAGAGGGACGAGGGGTTGCAACGCCCATATTAACAGTCTGTGTGACATTCACACAAAGGCAAATGCCACATGCACACAAGCACACACACCAATTTATTTTTCCATTCTGTCATCTAGCTCCCTGCCCAGCCCTCTCAGAACAACGCACCTGTATGAGGCTCAGAGCTGTGGTGTAGTATAGCCAGATTAATTCCTTGTATCTCTGTTTCTCAACGCGATACTCACAGCAGGCCTGTGTGTGTGTAGTTGCATTTGCCACTATGCATATTACCTTAAAAGAATAGCAAGGAAATAGTTGTTGTGCCCTGCCACCTAGTGGTTTACTAGGACCAGTTTTCAATGCTGTACATGGAACAGAGAAATTGAGTAAGATTTTAGCCTGTAGACTAAAAATTTTGGTACAGGACAAGCTCATTATAACCCCTAGTGTAGCGGTTTGACTCAAGCCGGGATGCCAGTCAGAGTTAAGGTCTAACAAAGATAATGTACAAGTCAACCCTACTAAGGACCCATGACCCCTTAACAATCACTAACAACCAGGAATTTCCAAAAGGCACCAGCAGACAACAAAAAACACCAAAACACACAAGAATTTGAATTTCACCACAATGTATTATACCGTCAGTGCTCAATACAAAACCCACAGTTCAACCTCCAATTAATGAGTCCTTATCTCAGTTCAAAAAACTCCTCTTTGAAATCCCAGCAAGCAAACAAAAAAAACAGTGGGCTGGGAAACCAAGAAATTCCTTATCATCACTTTCCTCCTTAAAAATGTCCATGAGGTGTTTCCTCTCCAACTCATCCATATCCAGGGCTTCAAGCATAAAACACGCACAATCTCCCTGTCCTCCCCTGGACCAAGCCACTTGGGAGCCAGTTTTGCGATAAAGGATTTTTCCGCTTTTGAGTATGGATGGAAACAGAGCCAGACTCTGTCTTTTTCATATAACTGTTGGTCTCGGTGGGTTTTTTCATTTTCCATTTTTGCCTGTCTGTGTTTTTGATGAAGTTGAAGTTTTGTCACTGTTTTGTAGCTAGATGAATCCGGGGTGTCATCCCTCGGTTGGGGCAGAGTATCCCCTGGTCCTCCAAGGTTGAGCTCTGCAGGGGGACGGCTGAGTTGAGAGCAAAACTGAATTCTGGCAGATGTTTATCCCAGTGTTTGAAGGGCGTGATACTTATCTTATGTTTAATTTCCCACTTTAACATGCTCTGCTGTAATGTACTTTATCAGTGCATTCTGGGTGAGATGCATCCCTGAAGTGTACATATTGTAGTAGCTGACTGCCTCTTTCTGCCCTCAAACAGTTGATCTCAGAAAGTTAATAAGGTTATGGGACAGCACTTACGATGCAGCAGGGATTTCCCTGCAAAAATGACTCAAGATGAAGTTGATTAAGGCTTGTTAATGTGATTCATGAAACTAAAGTCATTACTCTCTATGTCCAAGGGGAAACTCCCTTTTCTCATGCTCATTTCCAGGGAGGTCAGAGGTCATAGTTGGCTACAAAGCAGCATTCATTAAGCTTTCATTAAGTCAGGAATTCAGAACTTTTAATATGGCATTTTCATTGTCTTCTATGACCAGTATCTTTCAACCATTTCTCACACTGTACAGTGAGAGTAAAGACCAGAGCAACATGTCACATATTAAGTGTGTTTTCCTCTCATTCACATTGAATTCACAATGTAGCATATACCCATCCACTCATGGTGACTCCTCCACCCTGTCCTTGTACACTTTCTGCACAAAGCACATCAGTTGCCTTTTGGGTAAAACGTTTGATTTGCTGCAGACCTTTATCTATATGATGGTGGTGGTGTCTCCATGTTAGGGATTGCAGTCGTGGGTGTACACCGTGAACAAGAGGGTATGTGGAAGGCCATTTGCCTAAATAACCTCTTAGAAATTTCATGTTAACATGTCAAGTTTGGTCGTGTAAACACACTATATTTTTTGGGTTAACACAGCAAAAATTGACCCGTTAACACATCAGGTAGATTTTCTATGCCTTAAGACATCTCATCAGATCTGGAATCTTTCTACATAAACTGCAAACCTTTCAACTCCCTGCAAGAGTTTAATGTTTAATTCATTCTGGCCTGCTATTACAGTCCACTGCAGGCCAATGTGCAGGAGGCACAGTGAGTCAGAGTACAGGTTTAGCAAGGTGGTGAGAGATGCTAAACGACTGTACTCTGAGAAACTTCAACAGCAGTTTTCAGCAAACGACTGTGGTTCTGTCTGGAAGAGGCTCAGACAGATCACCAACTATAAACCTAAAGCCCCCCACTCCACTAACTACTGTAACTAACTTGTGCCTGGCGGACAACCTGAATCAGTTATACTGTCGATAAGAAATACAATGGGACAGTCCTGACACCATTCCCCATGACTCCACCCACCAGTTCCACCCTTCACCACAGCAGGGGCCTCCGAGGCCCCCTCCTCCCCTACCACAATGATGACTCTCTCCATCCTGGAGAAGGACGTTAACAGACTTTTCAAGAGGCAGAGCCCCGCAAAGCAGCTGGACCAGATTCTGTCTCTCCAGGCAGGAGGGATGCCATCCCAGCCTGGTGATTTACACAGCTTAGAGTAGAAGCTACGGAATTCACTGTTCATTTCTTTGGGTTTGGAGATTGTATTGTGAAAGTAACTGGGCATGATAGCTGAAATAGTAGAGAATTTGTCATCGTGTCTCAGTCTCTGAGCAGGGAGGCAACTAGGTCTGGGACCATTAAAATAATAATTTCTCCTGGTCTTATGAACAAGAAATTTGGCTCTATTTCTAAGAAGAGAGTCAAGTTATATATGTGTTACCTAAATGTTTTGTTTCCTGGTCTCACAAAAATGGTAATTGTTGTTGCTTTTCCAATTCTGCAAGCTTTGATTCCTGATTATTCTGTCATGCTTTGACTTAAAGATATAATCTCGAAGATTTTCATTTAAATAAATGTCTGTTAAGTCACTATCGCCGAATGAGGCAACACAATGGTGACTGAGCCTATGG
Source organism: Oplegnathus fasciatus (assembly GCA_003416845.1). Classification (NCBI taxonomy): domain Eukaryota; kingdom Metazoa; phylum Chordata; class Actinopteri; order Centrarchiformes; family Oplegnathidae; genus Oplegnathus; species Oplegnathus fasciatus. The sequence goes on from NTHP01000625.1 coordinate 156,724, forward strand.
CCCACTGATGAAAGCCTATGCATATGCAATATTACGGGAGTGTTACCTGGGTGTCGGGGGTGACTTTCCTGGAAATATCACAAGCAGCGCACTGTTAGACTTTTAACAAGGTTTTTAACCACAACAGACGATGAAGCTTGAAACTGAAACTGAAGTTCCAAAAACACACCTACAATTACCGATTATCACCATAGGTGCCGCGAAAGACAACAAAATGAAAACCTTCGAGATTATAACTTTAACATTTTCAATGCGAGCCTTTTTCTTGTAGCATAGTATTTTTACACTGTGGTATTAGTGCTTTTACTTAAGTAAAGGATCTGAATACTTCCTCCACCACTGGCGATTTTTGGCTATTATTGTTCCACCCAAATAGTTTGTGGAGCACACAAACCAAAATATTAGGCTGAGCTATGGCTCACTTTGAGTGCTTGTAGTCAACTTTATCATGATCGTGCACCGTTTATCCCTTTCAATCATTTCCAAATCTGTGTCTACTTGTAATGTTACCAATCCTATCGCTAGGCATCACTATGCACATTCACACGTGTGTGCCATCAGTGAATAGAGATGAGTGACCAGCAAGTATGAGCAATCATGTCTAATGCTGTCTGCCTGAACTTTTACATGGAATTCCGCTTTATATAAGGCTTACTGCAGGAACAGGCAGGCAGAGCAAGCAGGATCCAGGCTGACACAGGGAAGCACTGGAAACACATGGAAGAAACACAGACAAAATGACAAAGAACAAAGGAAGGGGACTGATACATATAGTGTGGCTGATAGGGAAGTGGAGACAGGGGAGGAGACTAACGAGGGACAGGTGAAACTAATTGGGGCGGAGCAGGAAACACACAAGGGCAGGAAGTAAAGTGTCTGACATGAGGAGAGGTAAGTATACAAAATAAAACAGGAAATGTGCATAACTAAACTGAAAACAGACAAGACTAGAGCAGGGAACGAGACATAACAGACAACACAGAACACAACAAGAGAGAGAAAAACGGGATCACAGAAAACACAGGGAGGGGGAAACAGTAGGAAACACTAGGGAGATGACTAGGGTACGGCCACGTTTTGTTTTGTTATGTACTTAGCAGTGGGATACATATGCATCACAATATTTTTTCAGAGGAAAAGATAATTGGATTTTTTTTTATAGATTCCATCCCCCGCTGAAAGTTTACATTGGCCTCTTCTAAACCACAGCTCAGGCTTACGTTTCATACATGTAGTTTCCTTTGCGGTGTGCACAGATGCCCACATCAGTAATTTATGCACAACGTGCACCCTTGCGTTGTTGTTCGACATCACTGATGAATGAATAATGAGTATGTATGAGTGCCTTGATTCAAGGTCCCTTATTGGCCACAACCACAAAAGGCACATCAATTTTTGTTGTGTTAACACGTAAAAATATAGCATGCTAACATGACCAAACTCTACGTGCTCTCTAAGACCTTATTTGCGCAAATGGCCTTCCATTAGTGGGGGCTGAGCACACAGCCCTGGGGGGCTCTCGTGTTCAGCACTAGAGTGGAGGAGGTGTGACCGCCAATCTGAACCGTCTGTGAAGTGTAGGTTTTAGATTTTTAGCGCTGCAGTTCACCTGTTGATGGCACCTCCTACAACACTATGCATCGCCATGTCCCCACAGACACTGGGCTACGCTTATATGTGTTTATATAACTGCAGTACATCCTGGTAACTATTTTGCCTTGTCTCATTACTGAAAGTAGACTACTCCTGCACAATCCCTGTGTTTACTTTAAATCATTCACTGTGACAGAGAATGGGGATCATAGTGAACAGAGGGTTTGAAGTGAAGAACGCTTTGCCAGATGTGTGCTATGAAAAAGGAGTCTTTCTTCAACTTTCTCAACAATCAACAATTTCCATTATCATCAGAAACTTGTTGGAGAAAACACAAACAGCCAATCACAGTTCTTGCAATGCCCACATGGTATCTCTAGTGTTGATTCGATTGCCTTGGCGTGTAGTTACCATTTTGAGAAGGCGCACATGCAACACAGTCTATCTTGGCACTTCTATTCTGATGTTCAAAATTTACTGTATATCAGGAAGTCACACGTGGTATGTAGTGGTCTTGTGATGGGCATCCATTGTCAATAATTAATTATTTAAAACTATGTGCATTATATTTTCCTTGTGATGAATGACACTTTCAGACAATTACGCAAGTGCGGTTGTCAGCTTGGCCCGAGTGTTTTGGATTTAGGCAGGGTTTCTCTGGCTCTGACTATGGCCAGGAGCATAACAATTTTTGCCAGTTGGCCTGCAGCCAGCCAGCCTGTAGAATATTTATTTAAAGCTGTCTCAGTGGATCATTGGGTATGAAGATCTGCACCTTCTCCTCTTTTAGGTTTTTTTTTTCTGCCAATGAGTGATGGAGCGGAGGTGAGTGTGTCTGTGAATGAGACTCTCCGCCTCTTTCATTCCCCTCTGTCACTCTGTCACTATACGTGTGTGTCTGATACAGAACAGAGCATCTGAGAGGAAACACAGCTCACATCCTCATCCTCTTACATCTCTCTAGCCCTCACAGACACGTGTTCCCCCTCCCTTTGTCTGTGACGGACAGTAACTATGAGCTAATGGTTTTTAGATGTGTTATCCCTGCCCTGTCCTGATGGAAATACAGATATGTGCTGTACTAGCACTCTCGCACAAAACCATCCACACTGTTTGCAAGTAGGAACAGCTGTGGGTTATGTAAGTGACACTCTTTGACAACAATTTGAAAACTAACAAGAGCTGGAAATATTTTGTGCTCTGCAAAGCTGCCATGCTCCCTTTTTCAACTGTCAGTTTCTGTTCTGGAGACTAATTAGTTGGTGATTATCACTGAGGAATAAACGGCTTTTGAATTAGCTGTTGGCAACTAGTGTACTGTATATGTACGTGTGTGTGTGTGTAAATGCCTTGCCTAGTGACCTATCTGTAAGCGTCTATAGACCACTGTTGTCCACTAGGAGGAGTGGCTGCACAGCTGTACAGGGACGTCTGCATGCTCCAGATGGTATATGTAGTACGTTGTGCTTATTCAGCTAAAGTACATGGAAGTCAAGATGTGACAATGGACAGCGATGCTTCTGGCTTCCTGAAATCTCATGTCAGGGACAATGTTGGCATTGAACTGACATCAGTCACTCACCAAGTGCTTCTACACTGTGGGTGAACAACCTAAAAGTAACTGTGTTTGCTGCTTACTGTCACGTTCTTTGGACATTTGATATTTCAGTGGGACTTGGAGGCATTATTAGTGTGTACGCTGAATAGTCAATACCAACTCTTCTACATCTTCTCTGAAACATTTCGCCATTGCATGAACACATGCATACACAATTCCTACACTATGCTGTTTTCACTGCTATGGCTTTCTATCTCATGGTATTTAGAAGAGGAAACTAATTAAAGAGACAATCAGAAACACCTTGATAATAACGACAATAAAGTCCCATTTAAAACTGAGCACAAGATCATGATAAAATGATTTAAGAAAATCTAAAACTGCATAATTTTAACTACAGATATACTATACTGTATATGTACATGTTTGTAGAAAGACATCTATATAAGAATATATAATAATATATGCATGCTGTAATATAAATTCTTATACTCCTGTGTAGTGCAAATATGCAACTCTGAAATGCCTGAGATATCATTTTATTGTAGGGTTAGAGTTATTGTATTTTTTTATCTCCAAGCACACCCCTCTGATCCCTTTACCTCAGTGCAGAAGTGAGGAGCTGGTTGATTGAATGCTAATCTTTTTTCCTCTAATCTTCTTGTTCTATAGAGATTATGATACTAATTTCTAATCCAGCACATTGCAGGATGCTCTGTGGCACAGAGGGAGGACAGAGTAGAAAGAGTAGAGGCGTTGGTTCACCGGTTTTATCTGTTTAGAAAAGAAGATAGATGCTAAAATCTTCTTGATCTTCTTCTCCAACTTCTTCTTCAGTTATTAGATAATTCAGGCACATTTTTTTAATCCACACATGCTTTTGAGGATTGAGGACAGGTTATCCAGCCATAGCTGTTGGGATTGAAGATGGATCCTACAGCTGATACAAGGTCTCAGTTTCTCACTTACTCAGTTGCTCAAGCATTAGCATCCACACCAGACAGAGATAACACTTTTGTTTTTATATTACAGTAATTAATGTTCAGCCTCACAAAAAAATTTAAGCAGTCCTTTAAATTTGAAATTCAGTCTGTTTGGCCTTTTAGTTGAATACACTGTGTTGTATGGTCACTGGACCGTCCCTCGTCCACCATGAGCAGTTTCCACTGCTTTTTTTGGATGGGTTTTAGTGCATTGTGATAATCTCCCAGAGCTTTGTAAATCAGCAACGCTGAATCAGATTATCAGCTGGTACACGCTGAATTGGACCACATCCAGGGGGAGCATTAAGATGAAATGGCATTTGCCCTGTTAACCTCAGAGCTCAATTCATTTCAGACGCTCTCGGAGGAAATCTTTTACAGTAGACAGATATGGTATGATGGTCAACAACAAATAGGTCTGATGTGCCTAAAATATTAATCCTTGATTTTCCCCACTCTGCCAAAATCAGGACAAACACACACACACACACACACAAACTCAGATAAACCCACTTATGTGTGCATGTGTCTACAAATACAGTAGAACGCACTGTACAGTGCACTCATGTATTGATGTAGGCATGCAGTTCCTGCATGTATGATTATTGTGCATCATATGTGCATTTAAAGTAAACACACACTTGCCTATACACACACAATCAAAGAAGAGAAACACAGCGAGTGAGCGTTCCAGATTCATTCGAAGAATTCACCATAAATACTTTGTCTTATCATGTTTTAGACCTAAAACAATGAACTGAAGTTAAATCCTCTTTTGTTGACATTTAATCCTACATTGTAGTGTGTGTGTATGCATGCACATGTGTGCGTGCATGCGTGCGTGCACATGTGTGTGTATGTACAAATCACATCTGTCATCCACAAAACACACATCACTGTGTCCTCTGTCTTAACAGAAACACACATACTCACAGCTGGCTGCTTTTTTTTTTACAATTGCTGGTTCAATGTCTGGGATTGACAGCCTGTAATAATACAAAAGTGTTTCTAAGGCATTGTCTTCCATGAATATATGTACACCAATTTAAAGAATATAATCTACCTAGCAACATGGAATCTAAAATGAAAGTCCTCTAGAGGGAGGACTAGTGCTGGAAATCTGTCTCTGATTACTGCTCATGTGACAGTAATTAAAATCAGTGAGGGAATCCATTAATCTAATTTAATCTGTTTGACAAAGTAATATGAGATACTTTATTATTTCATTATGTTTTATTACTAACTGTTTACCTGTTTACATGGAACAAGTTGATAAAACTAGCACTTTCCCCCAAAACATGTGACTTTTCCCTTCGTAAAAACCTGCTTTATATTATACATTATTATGATTTCACTTACCGCTTACACTGATGAGGACTAAGATGTCAAAACATTTGGAAAATGGTGTCGCGTGTCTGGAAGTTTCCCCTGCCTGGGCAGATGGCTGCAGAGCTGTGTAAAGCAGCTTTAGGCGTGATGCAGCAACACCTTCAGCGATTAAAAAGGCTGCAAATGCAGAGTCACAGCTGTTAATGAAAATAGGCATGAATGGGCACGGCCCAATAGCTTATGAATGAACGTGAGACTGGGCATCTACCTACACATGAGCACAAGCATGCATGAACACAGGCACACATGCACGCGCGCACTGCTGGGTATGGCCAGATGGTGTAATCCTTTAGTTTTCCCTGTGTTTCATATTTTTTTTCCCCTCCTGTGTTGGGATTATGCTGCCGTCCAATCGGATTTCGGCTCACTCTCCAGCGATGATGTGAGTTGAATGACAGGCGAGTGAGTCGGTGGGTGGGTGAGTGAGGCATGCCTGCAGTAGACACACTGTACCTCGGGTTGTCCAACATACCGTGTTGGCTGTAAACGCGCCAAACTGCCAAAACCGCTGTGGCTGAGAGCTGGTCACTGACCATCACTGTCCAGGTAAGAGACGGGACGGATCAGAGCCAGGTAGGCTGAAAAATGTGAGATGAACTATTTAACATCAAAAGGTCACTTTTAGCAATGACCAAGGCGTCCAAGTTTGGATAAATATCAGCACGAGGACTACAGTGACAAACTAAATAACTTTCTTAAATTTTCAAAAAGCTGGTGCACAATGTGCATCACACCGCACAACTGGATGCATTTTGTTATAGCTTGGTTTTATAAAGTCATTATTATTAGGACATGGGGGAGTTGTGTGGTCTAGAAGGACAGATTATGGCATACTTCATTTCTTCATTTGTGTGTGAGATGGTGCTCTATTTTAAACATGCTGTAAAGGAATAAAGCTTTCCATATGAGACAGTCCTTCTTAGTTTACCATGGAATGACCTGGATCTGCATGTTGACTTTCTGCGTGTTGTAACTGATGTGTTGCAGCTTTATATTTAACCTTTAGTTAGTTAGTAGTTTAGATAGTTTACTTATTCTAAGCCTTCCAAAAGCCTTTTGGATTCTTTCTGGCTATTTTTGCAATTGTTGACTTATTTTCAGTGTGCAGGTAACACTGACTTTCCTGAACGAGGGCCCAGTATTCATTTGCTGGAGATTTAGGTATCCATTATACCTCCTGCTGTATAATGCAAAAGAGTAGGGACATAAACTTTTAAGCCATAAATGTTCCTGAACGTTTTCAGTGTGCTTTCAAATAATCCATAATCTCCAGTGAATGTTAAAAATGTAGCAAATACTCAGTGTTTTAAATTAAGATGACAGTGCCGTTTTCATATCCCAGTCTGTGTGCACATGTGTATCTTGATGTTTTGAAGGTTCTAATTCCAAAACCAGCCTATTGCTTGACTTCAAGTCTAGCCTGTATGTACAGTGTCTCCAGGCCTTTAGATCTGGTAGAAAACGCCCAGCCACTTACTGTCATATGTAGTCTAATTTCACGCTTACTTAGCTGTTTTAGCACTCATGTAGCAGATTAGCGAACGTGCCTGGCCTCATATGGAAGAGAATGTGTGAGCTGATTAAGCGCAGATGCACATTTGGTAAGGAGAGAGAAAGAAAAAGTGTGTGTGTGAAAGTGGGCCTGTGTAATTGGTGCGTGAATGCTCACATTCACAATGTGACATACAGTACATGTGTGCATCTGTGACTGCTCATAACGCACATGACAGATTTATTATGTAGAATTTCACACAGTCATTAAAAGAGTGAGTGAACTTGTGTGTTGTACGCAAAGATGCGATTCTGCTGCTGTCCACGCTTGCACTGTTACCTCAAATAACTTCACCAGGGTTGGATGCTTTAATCCCAAGTCTAAAACCATATACACTTTTGGCACTGTAAGAGGTCCTGGATAAAAGCTTCCACCAAATACAATCTGTCTGTGCTTTATCTATCTCTCTTCCCACGCAGGTCACTGCTTCCTGTGTATGGTGGACGTGGTGCCAGTGAAGAACGAGGATGGCGTGGTGATCATGTTCATCCTCAACTTCGAGGTCATGACAGAGGAGACATTCCTAGACCACAAAGAGGAGCTCAACCACCGCCTGCCCACCTGGCTTGTCACCGGTAGCTGCCGACTAACATCATTTCTTTATTTTGTCGTTTTCTATTCTATGCTAATCCAGTCATGTTTGAGCAAGTGAAGACAAAAGAGACACTCGCTGAGACTTTTTACCTCAGACGTCAGGTTTTCCTTCATTCTTGTTGTCCCGCACTTGTCACTGTTGAACCATTTAATGTATTTAAGTCAAGCATGTTTTCAATTTATTTCACTTTTTAAATAAAAAGCTCAGGAAATCATCCGAACAAAAATTGGCCAGACAATAAATGGGAGTAACTATTCAGAAGAAATAGGAGTACACAAACTGTACAGAAAACACAATAAAAAGAAATAAACTCTTCCCTGACTGACACACCATATTGGAAAATTCATATTTTGACTGGTTCAGTGTTTAAAATCCTTGTCCAACGCGCCTTTCTGTTCATTCATATGTCCTTTTTAATCACTGAAGTGGACTTTCTATGTTCAGTCGGTGAAAAGTGACAACCATCACTTTAATTCACCTGGATCATTTGTTCATTTCATTATGCAGAAAGGCCAGGTGGTCGTGGTATTTGCTCTGAAACGTTATTCCTGTGAATTCCTGTGATCAGGTTTTACAAAATGCTTTTTCTTTCACGAACATGAACTTGCACTTTATGTTCCAGAGGGATGACCCTGGGGAACAGCATCTGAAGTAGGACAGTGATAACATTTGGAATCGAGTCTGTCACTCAACCAGATTTCTTGTTTTTCACTTTGTGGCTAAAACCAAAATCTAATCAATGCTACTGTCCCAGATTCCAGTAGATTGTTTTTGAAGCTGTATTTTGAAGTTCTATTAGACTCAGCATGATCCAGTTAAAATCTACCTCTCTCCTAGCATGACCTCCACTACCTAGAATGTCCTCCCATATCCTATGTCTACTTGTTTCTCTCTTTGATTCTCACTTTCCTTTCAGTTTCCTACTCCATCTCTCCTTCCTGCCACAGTTTAATATTGGAAATCCACCCATCACTCTGCAGGCAATGACTCTTTTCCTCCACCCTCCTTCTCTCCTCCAGGTCGTCCACGAGGCTTCAAACTGCGTCTTCCCCTGCTGCGCTCCTTGTCCAACAGTAAAGCGTCTCTGGACGACACAGAGGCCGGTCAGATCCCCACTGCCACACCCCTGCCTCTGCAGCCAGACCACCACAGTCACGAATCCCTTGGCCTGGGGGAGTTCCTACCCCTCCCCCCTTTACCATCAGACAAACAGGAGCAAATCAGTGGAAGCAGGTATGCCCCATGGATTACTTTCGACAAGGACATGTTTGGGACATACAGAGATGGTTAGCAGAGGCTTGTTTTAAATATTGTTTTTGTGGAACATGTCTCTTGAATTATTCTTAACAGTCCTTTAAAGGGTCAGTGCACATGCGTTTGAGCACGGTACTATAGAGCACCTTTCTAGAACAAAAAATGTTCTGCCATCTTTAAGTCTGATGAAAGTTGATCTGGTTTATGTGGAAACCTTTTGTTAAGACACTTTCAACTTATTTAGATTTGACACTGATTTGTTTTTTTAGTTCAGGTAGACAATTGCCATCACATGGCTTTAACTTGAAATACGCAGTTCAATGACAGACTCTCCCAAATCTGTAATATCCTATTAATACCCATTATGTCCTTTCCTGTTTCCTAGGTCAGCTCTACAGAGTTGGCCAGAAGACCACCCTGAGGACCAGCGCACCTTACTGGGCTCTGACCCTCCTGTACCCCCTCCTCATCCTCCTCCTCCTCCCCACAGAACCCACCTGGTGGGTCCTCTCACCCAGTCGTCACCCTGCGTAGCACCTCACCACCGCCTCAGCCTCAACCCAGACGCCTCGGGCTCCAACTGCACTCTGACGCACAGCCGCTCGCGGGAGAGCTTCCACAGCATGCGTCGCGCCTCCTCCGTAGATGAGATCGAGGCCATGAGGCCCGACTGGGACCGGAAGAACCGGAGAGCGAGTATTCGGCCGGGCAGCAGCAGCACTGGTGAGGAAGGTGGAAGGAGGAAAAACCAATAAACCTTTCTACTATCACCTTACTGTCTTCTTTGTTTGTGTTTGCAGGTGCAGTAAACAGTAAGTCCAACATATTGAACTCCACGTCGGACTCAGACCTCATGCGGTACCGCACCATTTCCAAAATCCCTCAGATCACCCTCAACTTTGTGGATTTCAAACCTGACCCACTCATCGCCCTGCCCAGTGGGGAGATGGACATCATAGCACCCTGCAAACTCATCGACCGGACGCACAACGTAACAGAGAAAGTCACACAGGTAGGGCAGAGTTCATGTGTGGACTGTGTGGTGTACAACGCAGGGAGAGAGGCTGTGCTTGTGTCATTTGTGAGGGCCTGTTGTTGTGGCCTGTCTGAACCAGTCTGGGCTGCTGATACATTTTTGTGCAAGATGCTGCAGTTCAGCTCATACTGAACTTGGGGGTTGTGTACTGGAAATGTGTGTGCTCATATGCACACTTCTACATGCAAAGAACATTCATGTGTGTACGTGCTCTTGGACAGATATGTAACTGAGTTAGCATAATTCACTTGGCTCCTGCCAGCTACTTCCACTCGCTGTAATCTGACAAGTCTTATAGCACCAGCTCAAGTGAATGAGAATGAGATCCATTGACCTCTGATGAGATGATGATGGAGAGTGGCGTGGCGGCATTCCAATTACTGGTAATTGACTTAGGGAGTAACAGAGAAAGGGCATATGGGACAGCAGCGCTTTCATTTCCTCAGTCTTCTCACAAGCCTGTGTTCTCCAACTCCCATTAGCCTCCACAGTCAGAACTACAGAGTCACCTCCCTTCTTCTCTCACAGGCTGCAAACACATTCCTCTCTCACACTAATTGCTGTTAAAAAACTTCAACCTCTCTCTGTAGATGTTCTCGCTGAAGTTCTGTCTTATATAGTCAACACCTGGCTACAGGAACACTGTGTACAATGTTACTTCCTATGGTTGGTTGCAATTAGGTTGTATGAAATAGAATATACAGTAAAGACAAACACAATACATGAGAGGGCTGGATATCCTGAATTGACAAAGATAATAAACATCAACTGTTATTAAATATGGTTTAAAACAGATAAGTTGTGAGTTGTCTCTGTGGCTGGACTTTTCTGGCTGAAAAATGATTTGTGAATGGCCACCACCTGTGTTTTTTCTCCACATCTGCTTACAAAGCATTTGTCAAAGTAATTCAGTTGAGGAGGCACAGAAGAGGCGACCATATGGGACTTTTGGAGAGAAGGAAAGTCTGCTTTTCTGTTGCACAAAAAACAACCACATTTAGCAAACAAGTGAAGACGGAACCTCAGATTATAAAACCTCTTTTTGGATGTCATTATTGTCAGAGGAGAGCTTTATTGAGGGCCATTGCTGCACCAACAAGGTGGTTTATAGGGAACGTTTTCTTGTCTACGTCCGCATAAAGTTTAGGGTATTGGGCCTTATTTCTTTATGAGGGGTAGACGTCTTGCAGAGGAGCAAGTTAATCAGCTTCCATCACAGAGCATTATTCTGTCGTGTTTCTGAGTGTGTTGAGAGTTTTTGTTGGATGAGCAGATCAAAAACAGGTTCCTCTAGCCTCATCAGCAGATCAAAATGTGGCTCTTATTATGTCAAATCTATTGTTAGAGGTGAATGACACTCTTGGTCACTCTACACCTACATTTTTTACTCTTTTTTGTTTTCTGGAATTTATGCTTTCTATATGTGTGTGCATGCGCGTGTATTCAGCAGTCTCAGACTGACTGCTAATTTGACATCTCATCAGTCAGTTTCCTGTAGATTAATCAGTTTATTATTAAAGCCCATATCTCCTGTGGGATTCATATGACTGTAGTGAACAGCTGGGGAAACACTTAAACTGTTTGAAAATTTACCTACATGCATACTGCCCTGCAAAACATGATCATCTTTTGATAACTTAAATGAGGGTCTATAATGAATGTAATGTTTTATTTTGCTAGAGAATGAGGTGTCTCATTTGTCTCTTGGTAGACTGTTATTAAGTTATAAGTTATTTTGTTTTTATTCATTCTTTATCTATATCTATATCTACTCTTTCACATCATGTGAGTGAGACATCATGCTCTCTTTTCTCTAAGAATGTAAGAATGGGAACATCAACAGAGAATAATCTTAAGTTGATGATGCAACACAATATAAACACAATGCAGTCATGCTGCACAGTATGTGAAGTGCGGCTGGGCCAGGTCAGAACATAACCCTCAGTGGATGCAAGTGTGCATGTGTGTGTATATGCATGTGTGCGCATTAATCCATACAACACGCTGTAGTTATGTTGTAGTGCAGATGGAGGAAACAGCACCAGCTGTGTCTCCAAATGCTATGGGCTACTATTTATAGACAGTTAAGGGAAGAACAGAAGAACACAAAATGAGCTGCATTTTCACTGTATATGTCTGACATCCAATTAATATTAAAACTCTGTGTTGTAACATTATAGTCTGCATTGTTTCTGTTTCTTTTTTAAGTAGAAAACTCACATCTAGCGGTAAAGAAAAGGAACTGTAGGGGTCATGAACTCATAATAACATCGACTACAGCGGCTGATCTCACTCATCGCTGCGTTTTCAACTACAGAGAGAGAAATAACCAGTTAAATCCACAACTGAGCTGTGTGGTTCAACTCAAAACCTTTTGACTCTTTGATCCACGCGGCACATGCCTGAGAACAACTGCTCAGCGGATATTATGTTATTGTAAGAGCACCTGCATGGCTGGATCAGGCCTCAAGATGGCACCACCGCACCAGGTGGCGTGATGACAGTGCCTCAGCAATCCCTCAGAGGAGCAGAGAGGAAGATGTTGAAAGGCAAACAAGGCTGAATAATTTAAGTGTTCCATAAAACATCTGACACCCTGAACAAGAACACATGCAGATTTTCTCTCTCATTTGGAATGGCTTCTGGCACTGTCCTCTTTTCTTGCTCTGAACATGTTGGTTTTTGCCTTTTGCACTTCTTCGTGATCAAGCAGCTTGCATTCAGACTATCTCTGCTCACTTCTGTTGCTTTGTTAACACACGTAAAAGTAAAAGCACCAGCTGCCTCTAAATTATATTGTCTATTCTTAGTTACCATTAGATCCATCTGCTCATCAATCATTTCAGCAATAGATGACATCCCAAACCTTTTTTCCAACAGTCTTGCCTCAATGTGAGCTTTTATATAGATTTGAGTGCAGGTGACCTGTGATTGACACGTTACCCAGTCTAATAAGGGAGGGTGGATAGATGGGTGGATGAGGAGGAGTGGCTGAGAGGATGCCAAGAAGGAGGAAGGTCTTACTCAGTGTTTGGAGAGGCATGAAGGGCTGAGCAGAACGGTGTAGAGATAAACGGGTTTCATGCCTCACTGCACACAAGGACGCACACATGCACACTTTGTTGACACTCATAGCTTCTATGACTACGGTCATGTCCAACAGGGGACACTTGATTAGCTACGAACCAAGATATTCACTCCACGCACTCACCCATCACAGCTCTCATACAATATTCCTGACACACACCCAGCTCCATACATGGCATTCCTATAGACATGTGAACATGTACTATAAGCACCCCCCCATCACACACACACACACACATAGACACACATTAGGGCAAACTCACTTACAACACCCTGACGTTCTCTTACACTCAGGCATACACACACGCTGCCTCTCCACTCAAGCAGCATGTCACATCCCACCACACAGTGGGTTCCAATGGAGCAATGGATGGCACACACCATGCCCAGCAGCAAAGCGGTAGGAAATCTTAACAAAGAACTTAAAATCTAACAGAGAATGACTGCAGCTCGCGTTGGAAGTTTGAGTTTTTGTGCATGTGTTGATGAAGTGTGTTTATGGTGTTAAGAAGGCCTGTGCATTGAGTGCTGTATGTGAGACTGTAGATGTTGGTGTCTTTTTTGGCTTCCAGTGAGACGGTTGAAAGTAGTGTTTTATGGCATAAGACTGGATCACACAGCGGCATGGTGTGTGATTCAGTCTCAAAGTTATCCAGGGCTGGATTTTATTTATTTTCAGCAGGTTTTGGATGGAATAGATTAAATGTAAATGGATTACTGCAATCTGATAACAAAAGTGGTAACTGGAAATATTTTTAAGGTGTCAAATGTACAGCGTTTTACAAGAGTATAGTTTTATGATGTAATCGCGCCACAATTTATTGATCACCTCATTAAGCTTTTAAGGCTTAAAAGTTTTGTCTTGCAAACAAACAAACAAACAAAAACATTAATTGTTAGCGATAGATGGCGTAAAACTGTATTATTACCATCTTTTTGTTAAGGTGATTACATACATGATTACTTGGAGACATATTTAGTGGGGAAATAACAAACACAACTACTTACATACCTTGACATTCAGTAATGATCATTGTTGGACTGTATGTTATCAAATATAGCCTATAATCTGAAATTTATTACAGATGCAACAGTCATCAACAGTGCATTATGCTGCATTCTTCTGTATTTCCAACATTCTTGGATATGCATTTCCATACTTTTATTATTTTAAGAATTTGAATTACTCTTAATTTATTCTTCACGTACAGTATCATAGCTATTCAGGGACTTTTAGTTTCATGCTCTGTTGTTTTCTTAAATGATGACAGTAAGAAGTCAAACTGTCAAGTCTCACTGTGGCTTTTAAGAACTCTACCTTTCCAATTTGTCTCCATGGGCCATGTGATGACACCGAGGACCACTTCCAAATTAGAAACAGAACATGAGCTCCAGTGAACTTTGTCGTACTTTGACAAGATTCAGTCCCAATTAAGCAGCATTTTAAAAGTCCAAAATTTGGGGTAATAATCCCCAAAGTGGTTTACTGACAAAAAAAAGTTTGGACAAAAAATGAGATGACAAGCCTAATGCTGAGCGCCCTGCTAGAGAAACGGTGAGTGGTGGTGGCAAAAAATAGTCTTAATTAGAATGATTTATTTGGTTAGTTTTTCTGAGCCAGTGCGTTCCTTTCCTCTCCCTGCTGAGCCACTGAAACGTGAAGTCAAACTGTTTTCCTCCAGTTTATTCATTGAGACAAACGACCAGATAAATAATCCAAAATTCCTTACTTTTTGTTGGTACTGGTTTAAAAACAATTATATTTTACATTCTGTGTCACCATGTGAAATTGCTGCGTCTTTGTGAATTGTGAATTGAGTTGTGTGCATATAGGGTATTCATAGAGGGTACTGCAATGAGCCACTTATCAAACAACACTTGTTATGCCATTATAGACCTACATTACAGACTTACATTACATTAAATGGAGTGTAGGCTGTGTATAGTGTAGGTTCTTTCCTGAGCTGGCTTTACAGGAAATGAGCAGAGGAGATCTCTGAGGAGAAGGCAGGAGGATTGTGTCACATCTTTACTGTACTTTGTGTTTGTGTTTATATATGCATCCTGTTCTGTGATGTCAAAGTGAATTATGTATAGATTTGTATGTATATGTTTTGTGTGTGTGTGTACTAGAACACTATGTGCCTTTCCGAGTTCTCCACCTTTCACATTTCTCTACTGTGAATTTGCTTGCACTGACTGGGGCAGTTACAGTATGGGTCCAAAAAACTCTGTAAACTTTAATATATTTCATGTGATGCCAATCTGGTCTGACATTATAGTAATTTCTGCATATGTTATGTGGTTGAGAGAGATATTTTTCTTTGTTTTTGACTACAGGCATGGAACTTGTTTCCTCACTGGTTTTTCTCTTAGTACAAATAGTAGCCTGATTCTTCTCTTCAGTGGAATTAGACAGCAAATATTTTGAGCTTGAGCAACTAGACAGTTTTGAAAACATATGTCTACAGACATACTGTATATTTCTTAATAATGTGGGTATATTATTAGACCAAAAAATACAAAGTATATAGTTTATGACATTTTTGCTGCCCCTTATGTCCTTATGTTATCCACATGCCAGTTCATAGCTCATAGTTTCTTTCCCATCTGCACTGCAATTGCATACAAGTCACCACATGTTCACACTATACAAATGGGTACAGAGGGGTTGCTGTTGCGGGGATCAAGTCTTTCAGCAAAGTGATGTGCCACTCAAACTTTGTGGCAATCCACTTAGTTGATTTCAGATTCATCAGTGAGTGGAATGCTGGTGCTATAAAAACTAGAGCAATCTTACGGTACGACCTTAATTGTGCATTGGGGAAAAAAACACGCAAATTTAAAACCATGTTTTGTTTGAAGATTAAAAGTACAACAGACACTTTGATCAGAGTTCCTTGCATGCCACTGCTTCATTAATGTTTGTTAGTGTACAGTATAACAAAGCTGCTCAGGCTGCAGCCCCTACCATCCCATTAATTGAATTCCCTACTAGTCAAAGTCTGATGATACATATTTGCATACGGTCATGAGTATGCATGAGCTCTCTAAATAGTGTATGACGTGAATGATTCAAAAGCAGGTATTTTTAGCAGTGCCACATGTTTTTTGCTGAGAAAGCGCCGAGGGGGCTGGGCTCTAATGTGACACTGGTTGTTTTGGTGAGAAATGCACAGCAGGGCTGTGTCCGTTAGATAGGACAGAAATTGGTAGAAATCGGGGTCTTTATCTAGTTTACTCGGCCCAGCTGTGTGTGCCTGTTTCAGCCTGTGGAGGGTTTCAAAGACATCTGAAGGTGTTAATTGTTTGATTTTTTACTCTTCTT
>NTHP01000625.1:182213-214861 GCA_003416845.1 Oplegnathus fasciatus
AGCCCAACTGCACGGTTCAATAATGATCGAGGGTCACTTCTGCTTTTCTGGACTGGAAAACAAGCTCATAATCAAAGGTTATTTTGGAAGAAATGTTTCCAACAGTATTCTCCCATCATGCAACATTGTGGGGACATCGACTAAATGGGAGTTTTCATCATTGAATTCTTCTTTTGAGGCCAAAACTATTTCAAATGTAAATAAAACATTTGGTGTCTGAATTATACAGTTTTATCTCTGTTAAAATAGCCATTATTGAAGGAAAGAAGAAAAACATCAATAGAACAGGTGATTCCAAACTTTTGAACGGTGGTGTACGAGTTACACTAACTCATTTTTTAAAAAGTATCTATAAACTACACTGTTTTTCCATGTTGTCCAGGTTTCCACTTCTTTTTGTGCCCTCTGTACAACATGCAGTGTAAGAGGGAAAAGATCACGACTCAGTCTTTGAATGTTGGTAGCGGTGCCAAGGGGCAAAGCTGAACTGCAAAAATATGTTTTTGGATTAGCTACAAATAGAATAATATTTTATTATTTATGTGCTTTCTCCCAGCTTCTTCTTAAGAGGCTACTCATCATCCTCATAGAGACAGCATCTTAGTTGGATTTTAACAGTTTTGCTAGCAACAACAAAAACATGAAATGACAGAAAAGCATATTAAATGCAGTGGCAACAACAAAGAACAACAACCACCCGAACAGCTACTAGAGGCTTTGAAGTGTTTTGCACATGGAGTCATAGTCAGGAGGTCTCCGAGTGTACGTGTGTGTACCTACGTCTCTGCCGGTAATCTGTCACAATCTGGTACAGTGACACATTTACATAGCAAACACAGGTGCACACTTATACTATGAGTTAACACAGACAGAGGCACAGTGGCAGACAAGCTTTGGGCCAAAAGGCGAGAAAGAGAGTGAAAAAAATTGTTGCATTACAACAAATTGTAGCTGAGGTGTGTGTGGTTCTTTGTTTAAAGGTGACATGTCCTCTGTCATGTCTAATGGCCGTCCATTGCGTCTGCTGGCCCTCTGGACCCTCATTAGCTCCGTCAACACCTAAGACGTCCTGCAGCATCAATGAACTGCTTAACAGCTTGTCATGTGTTTGTTTGTACGCATACACACACACACACACACACACACACACACACTTGTGAAAGGAAGTGAAAGAGAAAACATCAGAGTATGGAATGTGTGTTGTAGCACTCTGTCCGCAAGAGTGTGCATGTGTGTGTATGTGTGTGTAATCCATTGGGAGCCCTTGTCACAGCTGTCACAGCCCAGGCTTATTGGAGCTGTCAGCCTCTTCTTGGTGTCTTTTGTCTACCTTATTCCAATGTCTTCATGCCCACTGGGAATAACTGAGCTAATGTGTATTGGAGTATATGTGAGGTATAGTTCATTTCTTTGTGTCCCTGTAGTTTGATTCCACCTTATATTTAGAGTTAAGTGTGGTAAAAATTAACAGTGAAAAAATGATGATCCTTGAAATATTAAACTCACTTAAATTTTGTGGAAACATCTCACTTTTCCAAACATCATATCATATGACATACCAGGGAAAATATCCTTGTATTCGAGTTGACATTCTGCTTGACCTCACAGTCAAAGTCATTTCATAATGACAGCATGAAGCCAAAGCAGAAATTGCTGAGCAAATACTTACGGAGCTCACTGTAATTTCCCAAAATAGTTTTTGCTGCGTTGTCTGCTAGTTTCCACAGTATTAATGACAAACAGGGACAGTTTAAAGAAGATCTGGCATGTTTAATCCTCAGTAGTTTTAGCTTTGAGAACTTACTTGGCTCTAAGGACACAAGGCAAGTTTTCAAATGACTACCATGTAGAATTGCAACGATAGAAGCAGTTTGAGTGGTGCACTTGTATTAGCTTATTATGAAGTCATAGAAATGTTTTTTTATTTATGTGTGTATGTGTTAAAAAAATTTAATTAATTAATTTATTAATGCTCCTGGCTACACAAGTTCCAAAGTAACAAGCTATGAACGTGCTAACCTTCTTGTTGAACTCAAGCACTCAATGTGGACTAAACAGTATATTATCACAAAGTATTCAGCTATATTTTGTTGATTAATCTAATCTAATACTTTTTCACAATCTTTAAAAATACCCAATTTATCTGACATTTCATCATTTACAATCAAAAAGACACAACAATAATATTTTCGTTCTCTAAATGAATCCCTCCCTTCGATTTGACTTTGTCCCATTCTCTTTCCACGCAAACTGTGTTATTATGCACTAAAGCAGAAGAAGCAGAAGAAGTGAAACCTCGGGGTTGTGCACTGTGCAGCCAATTCTCCAAGGAGAGTTACAGTATCAATGAATCTCCCTGCTACACCTCTATCACGACACTGCTTAGCATGCATAGCCTGTGCTCTGTGTCCCCACTTTATCAGCTTAGTCAGCGGGGACAGTAGAATGAACCCCCTGATTCATTTGGCTATCCCCGCCATCACACTGTACATAGGAATGAGACTTCTGGATGGAGAAATGTAATTACAGATCAGTGTTTGAGTGTTTATTAGCGTACTGTAATAGTGTCCCATGAGCCTGCTTACAAACTCCTTGTTGACTCTGTCAGAGGGCCATTCCAGGGAAAGGACAAACAATGTGATGAGCAATGTCAGAATTGTCAGCACTTTTTGCCCATTTTGAAATGCTTTAACATCATTCCAAAGTGCGCCAAATCTGGATCCACAGAAGCGGACTGTGAGGGATTTGGCAGGAGTTAGCACTTTTCAGTCTCCCAGCATCACTTTGTGTTAGTGAAATGTCTCAATAAAAGACACAAGTAAACACACACATTAATTCCAACTGACTACTTCAGAGCTGCACCAGATAGGAAATGTGTCAAATGGGAAATGCTTTTTGGCAAAACTACGGACCTGTAAAAACCTGAAAAAATCAATTCTCGGGATATTATGGTCTTTTTGTAATATTTCAAAATGACATGAATGCACCATCAACATCGCCAAAAGATAACAGACTTTTTCTATGCCGTCTCTGAAAAGTTTGTGACTTGCCTGAAATTAAAATGTTTCCTAAATTGGGACCATATTCTGAGGGAGTTCTTGATAACAGGGTTTATGGTTTGAAGATTTAGATTGGCACATACATTTTGAGAAAAACTTAATGTTATGCATGTTTTTTATCCACTGAGGAATGAGGAAAACTTTTTTTAGTGAACGTATCTGCCAAGTCATACAGAATAGTACGCAAAACGTTCACAGACAATGTATATCATTTGTTTTCCCTCCAGTATCCACTCGTAGCAGCTAAAGCATGATTAACGTTTTGTATGGTATAGCATTTGGTTAAGGTTACAAAGGAAAGATCGTGGTCTTGGTTACACAATGAAAATGTCAGCAGTAACTTGAAGCTAAAGACAGGATGTGTCAAATTTATTAACATTTAACCTCAACAAGTGTTTCCAAAACGTAACAACATGTGGGACTCATGATGCAAACACCAGCCTCCAGTATCTAAGTCGTCTGCTTTGCCTCCCTATGACTTCTGCGTGGTACAAAAACAAAAACGCATCACTTTCTTCACTGGAATAAACGTTGCCACTGAACATGAGGCAGGCAGCAATTACATTTCCCTTAAAAGGTATTTGGCAAAAGGAAGTGGTGGTATCGAAACACAATTTCTAGGGGAGAAGTTAAACCAACTTTGCTGTATGCATGCTGCATACACAACATATGCATACATATGCTACTCTGCTATGTGTCACATTATGTGTTCGATACAATTTCAAAAATCTTGTTGCTTTGACTTTATTTTGTGCCATGAAAGAATCGAGCAGATGTCTTGTGAAATCCAACCTGAAGGTACAGGTTATGGATTTGAAAGTATCAAGAGTAATGCCGTGGTTAATGTGGTAATGATTTTGACTGATGGTGACTTTGATGACTTTTCATAGGGTATGCATTTGAAATGGCTGTGGAAGCCCTGAATCCACCTGCCACAGTGACGTGCATAGAATAAAGACTGGAGTAAAAATTACCTGAATAGAGAGGCAGGGTAAACAAAAACAGAACAATGAGACAGAAAGTACTTTGTTCCACTCGATTGGCTGTGAGGAGCAACACTTTGGCATCCTGTGGTATTTCTAAAAGACCACCAATTCACAGTTTAAAAGAGCAAATCCCTCACAGCCTCAGTGGCTCTCTGTGGGAGCCTCTCTCTATTCTTTCTCTCTCTTCACTCTTTCTGTCCCTCTTTCTCCCTCCCTTTCTCCTGCTCGCTCCCTCTGTTTGCCAGTCGTTTTAAAAGGTCATCCCCACCTGGCGTGGCACCCAAAGTGAACTGTCCAATCCCATCTGTCATAGTGTTTGTGTGCGTATAGTAGACCATTTAGGGCATTTTGTGAAGATGGTAAATAGATGAATAAAATATACTTAACTGGTTAATTGTTGAAGGATGTGGCTTAATGTATTATGAGTCTACCAGTGCAGAGTGAACATTTTTTTTCTTATTTGATCAAAATTGTAATTACCAAAAAAAAAAGAAATTGAAGTTTTATTTATTTTTCTGCAGTGAAAGCAACCTCTACATTAGTGTGACTTTTTGTAATTTCATTGGTGAAATACCTGTGTGGGCGGGCACTAAAGATAATATTACTTCAATTCCGACGGTTGCTTATCCATATCTGTGATTGGAGCACTTTCTACGTTACACCGTATGTTAATTACTCCATGTGGAGATTTCATCATGGGGTAGCGTTTGGGGAGCTGAGGTTACACGACTACTGGTTGAAGTGAGTTTTGAAAGATGAAAGAGCCCCCGCTTTGTATAATGAAGGATGGACACAACACTGAGTGTGTGGGGGGCTTCCAATAACTTAGCAGTTGTTGAAATATGAACAAAAAGTAACATTTGGTGGGAACGTGGTCGAGCTAGGCTAACTAGCATCCATAGTCTGAGTGGAATACAAACTAAACAGCACAATGGGAAAAAAAACAACACCCGCATGGGAAATAAGGGTCCTGTATGCATGTGTCTGTGCATAAATGTGTGTGTGTGTGTGTGATTAATTCCCATGCCCCTGCAACCAGCTCACCTGCATATATGCACATATACACACACAAACTCATTGCACTAATGAGCAAGTAGAGTCATCGTGTTGTCACCGCTGCTGTAATGAAACATAGAGGTCAGGTGACGTAAATAGGTGGTAGTGTATTAGCCAGTAGCAATAATTTATAGAGGCTGACAGTAAAATAATGAGCTGAACCTGAGTGTGGGGTTAAGGTTATACAGTTGGACTACATTATCAGAGCGGTTGGTTGGACTGTTTGTACCTTTGCGTGTGTGTAACCTCCCAGACAGATTGCTGCCCCCGTCACTACTCTGTTTCTAAATATCATCTGTGGGGTAGCATTTATTAGGAAGGGTCTTGTGCTATTTAGCCTCAGACTCACAATCAGCCCTGACCTTTATATGCTGGGCAACAGATGCATAACACACAGTTGCTTTGCTCCAGCCTTCATGCTCCCTCCTTGTACCAGGGTATCTGCAGGTCCTTAAAAGTCTTAAAAGGTCTTGTTTTTATTATTATGAAAGGTCTTCAATTTTGAGATACAGACTCATGAGAAATCACATCGACCCACAGGATATAACATTACGTATTTAAATATAAAATCAGTTGTTCTTGGGTCTCGGCCAAGTCCATTTTTTCCCTCACTTTATAGCCCCCTGTTTGTTTGGCCTGGTTCTCCACCTGCTCTCGCAATTTCCCCTGAATTCAGGAAGTAAACAAATAATACCAATGCTGCTAAGGTCCCAGAGGTCTTCAGGTAAGTACTGAAGTCTTATGTGTTGGCTAGAATCTACTGAGAGGAGGAGAAGAGCAGACTTTTTAAACTGGTGACGGCTTCAGCAGTTCAGTTTCCTACAAGCTTGATGAACTGTTAAAATGGACGAAAGGTTTGTGCAAACATGTCCTGAAGTATACTCAAACAACAGGCTATTTCTCTGCATCACATGACTGTGTCGATCACGACATTACCGGCCCGAGCCACCGTTGAATGAAAATTGTTTACAACAGATGTAAATCAACAATACCTCTTCCACTCACTGTAATGTTTTCCAGTATTATTTTAAGGCAAATTAATATTATTAAATATGTTAGTGTTAAATATTTTTTCTACAGTACATTATATATGTGAGCTCCCACACTTTTCCTCTTAACTGTACCTTAATGTCACTCGCCATCATTCGTAATTATTTTATCCAACGGTTAATTTATTTAAACCATCTGTCTCGCCATTGGACAGGCTGAAGAGCCGCAATGCATTTTGCAGCGGTTGAGTTTGTCCAGCAAGCTCACGTCATATACTCAGACACATTTTTGCTAATCTAGTACACATCCGGGCATTTCTCGCATACTTAAAATCTACATACTGTGCAGTTGGAATGCACTACATACTCAGTTTTATGTCATACTTAGTAAGAATAGTACGTTAGTATGTGATTTCAAACACAGACTGCGGTGGCTTTAACAGCCTTGTCAGTATTTATGTGCACTGGGGCTGGTGGAGTGAAAAAATATAATTTCCCGAAAGGGATTAATAAAGTAATTCTTCTTCTTCTTCTTCTTCTTCTTCTTATTGATGTAAAACATATCGCACAGCCCTAATGTGCGTTCATTCATTAAGGAAAGGGAATTAACTTTTCAAAGTTCTTAAAAAGCATTCAATTTGATTTCAGAAAGTGTGCAGATACCCTGTTGTATACACACACATGCAACACAGACAAATGCACATGCACACAAACATGGGTGTATAAACAGATGCACTTACACAAAAGTATATTTTATGCACCATCTTATGTGATAGGTGAATGGGAAGAATGAGAAGGGGCCAGTAGACTGATGATTTTCCCAATATAACAGAGGCATCATTTTCTACATCCATCTGTCAGTCAAACAGGTTTCTTAAACTGGAGTTTGGAACAGGTATGTTCCAAGAAGAAATGGAGAAATGGGCACAATTTCTGTGTCTTTAGTGTGTCTACATGTAGCAGTCTTTTTATTAAGGGCTGTAAAATTGCGCCGTGTATTATAAAGATGGAATTAAAATACTGTAATTTTATGAATTACAGTATTTTGAATTCTAAAAGTGAGATTAGATTTTTGATTTGCTGATTAAAAGCTGGCGTCCTTGTAAAGTAAAATGAGCCCAATAAGCTGGCTTTTGTTCATTTTCGAGCAAGACCCATCACTGTGGGTACTGCTGTCCCGATTCCAGCAAATGAGCTCACTCTCATGGAGAGCTGGCTTGGCCCAAAGCTCTGCACTAACTCCTAAACTAATCCAGCTTTCAGAAAGTCATACAACTCTATAATGTGCACTTGCAGTCCTTGGTCCTTCGCACCTCATGCCCATTTTAGCTTCATATCATCCTGATAATAGGCTACATCCACCCACAGCATATTGTTAGTCTGGCCTTCAACCTCTCTCTCCCGTCCCGTCTGATCCCAGCCTGTCTATATCACTCATGCGTGTCCCCTGTTTAATACATGGTCCCTATTACCTTGTCTCACAACCTTCATGGCCTCATCCCATAAAACCCTTCTAACCCTTTAAAGGTGTTGTGTTCACGACGCTGGATTGAAGAATTGCAATTGTACACATCTCACATTACACTTGAGGTGGGAAAGTCTAACCCAAAGATCTAAAATATATTTTCATCACATCCTGTTCAGTTAGATTCACCCCCTTGTTTGTTTTTCATTCAGTTTTTTGACTCACTTCCTCTTCCTCTTATCTTATCTGATGCTTCACTGTCTTCTTGTGTCATTATTTGATTTATTTGATCGATTCCGTTTTAGTGCTCCTCTTTAGTTTGCAGGACAGAAGATCACCTTCTAGTTTTACTTTTGTGGTTTCGTCACCGTTAGCAGGTTTTCTCCTCTCTGTTGTTCTTTCAATCGCTCTTCCTCCAACTTTTGTGAGCTGCCGTCTGATGTCCGAAATTGGACTCATTCCCTGGAGCCTTGCACAAGGGCACATTGGCATTACTAACAGAGGGGAGAGCTTTACTCATTTCCTTGCTCAAGTCTCTCTAGCCTGAATTTCAGGCTGTGCCATACTGCTCCGGGCGTTTTCCACGTACATCAGCCTCCTGCACTCCCACCGCCTTCAGCCAACCCCTGACCTCCACCTCCCCTTTCCCTGCCTCCCTGAAGCTTTCTCCTTCACCGACCCATCCTCCTCTTCCTTGCCCTTCCCCACCCCTCCCTTTCTCCCTGTCCCCAGAGATAGCAGATATTCTTCACTCTGGAATCTGTTCGTTATCACTTCCTCCTTTTTTCATCGCCCCTCGTTCACCACGGACATCATTAATGAGCCTGGAGGGATTGTTGTGGTCGTCCTTTGCCTGTCCTTGGGGTACAGTGCCTTGTGCGTCACACTTGTGCCTCCGTAATTCCCCTCCCGTCTGTTGCCACCTGACAACTTATCCACACCATCAAAGACAATGAAGGTTTATTTATCTATCTATCAGTTTATTTATTTACTTATCTTTGCAGCAGTGATAAAGCCAGTGAGTGACATGGGACAATTTAGGGCTGTTGGACGTTTCCCAAGGCTGAGTAAACACAGAACACTAGCCAGAATACAAAGTTGAGTCAGTGAAAAGAGGGAGTGTGCGCTAAGGGGTCAGCCTGTATCGGGTCGTCGCTTTCAGTGTACCGCCAGGAGACTATGTTAGTACTACACTTGCCAACCTCGCTTGTGTCACCTCCACATCCAGTTTGTTCACGGTGCTGTCATATATCAACTGAACACACACACTTATGCACACATATGTAACTCAGCTGTGTCATCTAAGAATGATGTATGTCCCGCTCAGCGTGGCGTTGACAACATTGTGTCATAAGTCACACACACACACAAACACACACAATCTTTAGGAAAGGCACCTACTGTTGCTCTATAGCGGCAGGTACACCTGCAAGTGCAAAGCAAGGTGTTTTTGAAAAAGAGCAAATGAGCTCAACCTGCTCAAGTACACAGCGCACATATATACAAGCAGGACACACACACTCATACATGTAACGTGGCCATATATAGCACTGATGTCACAATGTTGTACGTCATATTGAGCATTAGGAGCACCTGGCCCGCAGTCTGGGGCCTCTCTAGTCACAGTCACTCACATGACCGCACACACATGCACGCACACGAGCACATGTGCTAAATCTCCTTCAAACTCATGCACACTCACACACACACACATACACAGTGTTACTCACCCGCACACAGGAGTCATGAACTGGGGACGTCACATTCGCGGGATACCTTGGAAGATGCATGAGGCAGGGGTCTGTTCTTCACCCTCCTACCTGGAGATGTGGCCCCCACCCCGACTGAGAGGGAGGTGGGGGGGGGGCAATGGGGGGAGGCAAGGGGCAGGTGGCAATGCTGCATACCTCAGCAGTACGCAAACATTAAGTGGGACACTGACACAAGCCTTGGAGAGGAGAAGTAATGGTGTCATTTGTTATCGGAGATTACAGAGAGAGAGAGAGAGGTGTGAGGAAATGAGCGCTGTTCCGTTTTCTCTCATCTGCCATGATCGCTGGCCGGCTGGTGTGTGCGTGTGTTTGGCAAACTGAAAACCAAGAATATCCTTAAACCACCTCGTATGGAGCAGCCACAATATGTCTGCATATTTTTTTGTCTTTTGCCACCATAAATCATCCATGACAGACAGATTTTTTTAATCTATTTCCCACTCACTGAACTGGATATATGAAGCACATCGTTCCGATTAAATGGTTGTTATCTCATTTCCTATCCTGTGAGAAATTGACAGTACTGTAGTGGCCTGCTAAACAGAATATGATGAGAAATCTGTTCCTTTTCATACCTTTGCACCTCGTTCTGGGCTAACTGCTCCCGAGGTTTACTTTTTTGAAATTTTTAGAGCATTCAGTCTTCATTCGAGGCAGCATATTTAGACTGCGTCCACGCAGGGCTCAGCTTGGTCTGCTCATACAGTCCCCTCCTGCACACCATACTGTACATACGGACACTAGCCACGTTCTTCTTGTCCTTGTGGGAGTTAGCCGTTGAAGGCTGCTGTTGAAGTTGACCAAAGCAGGAAAAGCCATGTTCAACGTCTGTTTGTCTCTTTTACAGTGGCTGCATGTCACCATTGTATAGCACGTGTATTATTTTCCACTTGCTTCCTCATTTTTCCTGTCTTTATAAATACGTCAACCATCTCACTGCCAGTGTGTTTTGGAGGGAGGTGGAAGAAAAGGTGATTGGGTGGGTACCACAGACAAATTAGCCAATCATTAATAAGGAGCTGTGCGCGATAAGCACATCTGCAGACCATGATGTTTCAAATATAAAAAAGCACACGCCGGGGTCATTGAGATTAAAAATCTCTTTTTCATGAGTGTCCTGGCCAAGACAGGCAGCAGCACAAATAACACGGTTGCAGACATAAAACAAACATATAACAATTTAAAATGAAAAACAAGTTACAGAATTATAAGATATCAAAAAACATTCTTGAACATTCAAACATCTACAGCCAGATGTGCCTGCTCCCAAGTAATTTAGAAAAACTTCAAAAACATCCTCGGGAGCTGGTCTCGCTGGATGACGATCTTCAACTCTCTGATCACCAACACTCCTCACTGCTGCTGTTTGCAGTGTCTCCAATACTGAGTTCACGGGCCTCTGTCACAACCAACTTCACTAATGTCTGACACTGATATATGAAAACCTAATAAAGAAAGCCATCCAAAAAAAAATCCACCTATTGCAATGTCTATCCCCAGGCCTTCTTCTCCCATTGATGAAATCTAATTTAAGAAGGTCCAAAGTTATTTGAGGGCAAGATTCCCATTTAATCGATACAAGTTGTGCCGTAACACTGTAAAGAAAATTGTGCCATAAAACTCTGATGACACTCTGACATAAATTTTAGTTGAAGTAATTTTCTTTACACAGTCAATTAGGCACCTCCAAACCTCCGAAAGGTTTAACCTCACAAGGTCCTTCCAAGGCATTTGTTTGGAAATCCAATCACTGCAATAATGAATTTAATTAATAATTAATTAATACATTAATTAATAGAGTTTACTGGACGTTCTGGACGTTTTAGGTCATTTTGTCGGCCTGAATTTTAGACTTGTACTCTTCTTCTTGTGAGGACAGGTTGATTGGACAAATGTCGATGAATATGTGTATATGTAGGTACATACACTCTGTGCCAGTGTATGTAGGTTATACGTGTGTATGTATGCATGTATATATGATATGTGTGTGTCAACAATTATGTATTGTATTTTTATGAATTATTGTATGTTAAATGTTTTTAATGTGGACTCTTCGAAGATTAGCCAATGGGCTAAAAGAGATCCAAATAAAACCAAACCAAAACCAAACTGGCCATTCTGGAGGCAGGAACACGGTGGATTTAATTTCAGGGAGCCATATAAATCAAATATAAACATCAAAATTAATACAGACCTTTTAGGCAGATTGCAGCTCTTTGGAAATGCACCAGCAGAGCAGATGTTCATCAATAAATAAACAATAATATAATTATGCATTTTAAAATCGATGGTGCATAGGCCAGGTCAGCCCTTTAATGTTTTATTGTACAATATCTTATGAGGATCATGTGTTTGCATTACATTAAAACACTGCTGCTCCATTGGTTTCAGTGATAGCGCTAGCATGGCTAGGGTCACACAGCATGACGTGTGTGGAGCAGGTGTTGGTGCACCTGTCAAACCAAACACACACACATACACACACCTGTAATTTTTGTCCCATGACATGTGTACTCATACCACCATAAAACGCAAACACATGGCAATGATACGCAGCTTCCACCACTGACATGCACACGTATACACACTTTGTTCATGACAGTTGCAGTTACACACACATGCACGCATCTGTCTGATGGCTGTCATTGCAGCAGTATTCACATGTCATTTGTCATGATCCCCCTCGCAGCCTCCACCCAGGGGGCCATTGACAAGCCAGCAAGGCAGTAACTGATGTGTCCATTGTGTTTGTGTAAATCACCCCCCAGAGCTAATTAAATATGGCCACCTGGTCCACTGTGTAGGGGAATGGTAGCATAGTAGTAACAACTGCCTGCTGACGATTGCCAGAGAGACACAAAGACAGAGAGAGGGACAGATTTGCTTATTTATGCAGACTGTAACATCCCATCCTGGCCTTTGGCAGAGCACATATGGCTGGTGTTGGTTAGACTGCATGCCGAGCATGAGATTTTTTTGTCTGAGGCCAGGTCCCATTTGCCTAATGTAATGTACACCTTGATGCCAGAGCACTAGGAACACTGGAAGATGAGTTATGAATATTGGGTAGCACTTTACAAGATGCGGTTGGTTTTCAAAATCATGTTCAGGCATAAATTCTCTCCATTTCTTCGTGTAGAGGATACATGAATGAAGCATTTGTCACCTGCACTGGGTGAATTTAGTTTTAAGAAAAAAGAGAAAGAGCAAGAACCCTGCATACAGTAAGAGGTTTGAGGGTTCAAGGGTTCATTTAACTGTCATTTTACAACACGAGATTGTATCAACGGAATTTAAGTTGTAGTCCCTTTATACTACACACACACAAAAAAAAACACAAAAAGATAGAACAAACAAAAAACTATTAATATTGGTGGAGTGTGGAGGATGAATTTAGAAGTCTGACATTGTGAGGAATGAAGCTGCTCTGGAGTCTGGTGGTCTGTATCTCTTGCCTGGTCGAAGCAGGGTGATCAGGCCGTGGCTGGGTGGGTATTGTCTTTTAATATCCTTCGGGCTCACCTCACCAATATCACTGATGCTTGGTAGATGGGAACCAATGATGTTCAAGCGGTTTTAATCACTTAGGGCCCTCCTGTCCTGGGCTGTGCACAAACCATGCCAATTTGTAATGTTTCCTGTCAGTATGCTTTCTATTGCTCCTCTGTTAATGTTAACAATAACTTGGCATGGGAACTTTGCTCTTTATGTGTGTTACATGTATCATTGTGTTGAATGCTGTGCTGAAATCAACAAACAGCATTCTGATGTAGGTGTTGTTATGTTCAAGGTGTGTGAACACTGAGTGGAGGGCAGTGGAGATGGCATTGTCTGTGGATCTGTTGGTTCTGAATGCAAACTTGCGAGGGTCCAGGCTGGCTGGGATGTTGTTTTTGATGTGTTGGAGAACCAGTTTCTCAAAGCACTTCATCAGAATGGGGGTGAGTGCCACAGGGCAGTGGTCGTTTAGACACTGCAGACTTTTTAGGTACATGGATGATGGTCCCTGTCTTGAAGCAGGTGGGAACTCTCTCCTCTGATAGTGGTGTGTTAAAATGTCAGTGATGACATCAACTAGCTGGTTGGCACATGTTCTTAGTACATGGCCAGGGATGTTATCAGGCCCAGCAGTTTTACTCATATTCACTCCCAGCAGAGGTTTTTCTCACATCTGCTGTGGATACTGACAGTGGCTGGTCATCTGGAGGCGGAGTACACTTGACTCTTGCTGACTCTTTGAGATCAAAGCAAGTATTAAAGGTGTTAAACTAATCTGGCAATGTGGCCTCACACATGTTGGGGGCATTCCTGCTTTTGTAGCCTGTGATGTTCTGGATTGCCCGCCACATGTCTTTGGTGTTGATACATAAGATGTATTCTGACTTGCAAGCACATTTAGAAAATGATTTGACTTATGGCAACAGTAGGCCTCAATAGAAAAGCTTGTCAGATATTCAAACAGTGCCTGAAACCCCCACAACTTCTGATGTCGGAATTGGGAGGGGTTGCATCAGACAGTTTCTGTAACTTTCCAAAACCAACAATCCAATGAGCATACTCACTTGACGCAGTGATTATTCTTTACCCTACTACTACTTTTACTTTTCATGTGTACAATCTAATGCAATATTGTGAAGTCTCCAGTGGAGACTGCCTGAAAATATGTGCTGTTATCCTCTTATTTAAACAATTATCTCGTTTCCCCCCTCTCTGTGGAACACCTGTAAACACTTTTGCCTTCTGACGTAAATGGACAGCACGTCATATGAAGTAGTTCTTTTTAAGCATACCGTCACGTTTAGTCCCATCTGTGAATGGGCATATGTCCTCTCAGTGTTACTCTTTATGTGTAATGAGCTTTGAGGATTGATGATTAACTATAGGATATCCTTATGCTGCTGGGACTAACCAAGAAATTTGGTGCCTTGCATTGTTTATGAAAAAGAAGGAAAACAGCTTAGAGATCATTTCTACATTATAGCCCTTGAGACTCAGATATCACAGTTATATTTTCTGTATATAAGACTCAGGGCACATTTTTGGCAATGTAAATGACAAGACCAGATATGTAAACTGAAGTGGCTGTAGTGGAGAAAGCTTTATTCTCACTCTGGGGAAATTGCTGAGCTGTTTTTTTTCAACAAATCCCAGCTGCAATGTCACTCTGCTGAGGGCATTCCTACTCCACTCTTAGCCCCCAAACCAACACCACAAGAAGCAGGTGAGCATTACATGTTTGGATCAAGGGTTTCGAGGGGTCTATCAAAAGTCTGTCTGAGGGCATGTTCACACCAAGTTGAATCTGATGGAATTCGATGTGTGGGATTTGAAGGTGTACAGAAACAAAATCCATGCTGAGAAGCTTACCAGTGGGTCTCAGTCAACTGCAACACTGTCTATTAATGTGGAAATGTAATCTAAACCAAATACAGGGAGAGACCCCAAAACACAATATTTTATGGGTACAAGGAAAAGGATGGTCAGACCCAGTATAGCCAAATTTACCAGACAAAAGACAAACCACATGCTGGACTGATGATCTGATTTTCACATTGGTGTCTTTCAGTGTAGAGTTGCATTCTGATTTGAACATTTGCATCATGTCATTTATGTGTCCACATTAACAGCAATAAAGCATTCTCCAAACAATCTATTCAGTATTCACAGACAGAACAAGTCTGCTTGCACACCCACTAACCTGTACATATATTACACACTCTTCCCAGGTTGATAGGTTCACAAAACTCTGTCCAGTGAACAAGCTACTTTGTAGGTCCATTAGAAATCTGTTTACAGCAGGGAGAAAGTGGATATGTGAACCTACTGTGCATAAATATAAAATGTAAAGTTTTCTGCTATGGTATAGAGTAAAGGAAACACCTGAATTCACTGTCCTAACACGACTAAGAGAGGATTGAAACCATCCATGTTTAACTTCTTTGTCAGGCCCACTTGATGTGGTTTCAGAACACTTGTTCATCTCATTCATCATCTTCCCTCTTGACAATAGAAGCTGTGGTTTTTCAGTGGTCCATATTATAAATTTGGAAGTGTGATTACCCAAGTGTTTACATATTTGGATAAAAGTAATATCCTGGAAAATAACTGCTTCCTGCTGCCTTGCAGAAGAAGTCAGGACACTTGCAATTTAAAGTATCATGGTGCTTCAGTGAATGCATCCTATTGAAAATGAGGACAGCGCCATTGATAAGTTTCATTTAGATTAGAGCACAGGGCCACAAAGTTCATTTCAGGTCATTCACACATGGAAAAGGACCCAACCTTAGCCTGAAGCAGGACAGCTTTGTGTTCAATATAACACCCATACAGTACAAATACACATTACAAGTTTTTTATTCAAACTGTAAAGGAGAAGGTTGCACTATAATGGTAACACGTGACAAACATACGCATTAACACCTCAATGTCTCCTTGCAGAGCAGCAGATGTGTGTATTGTTTGAAGGATATCTTGTGCAAGTCCTCCCACCCATTTCAAGGTTGATTCAACCTCACTGATATGGCGCTGATTTGGTCACCTCAGCCCTTGCACTTTATTCTAATTCTGTCAAGATAGCGTTATTATAGCTAATAAGTCTGCTCTCTGTCTCCGCCCTGCGGAAGAGTGATGACTAGGAAGCATCTGAGCATGGTAATGGAAATGGAGAGCAGGGAGCCACCATAATCTCTGTGATTAAAGATGAAATTATTCCACTCGGCAACCTATATGAGAACAAAAGAGCCGCTGCGCCGTGTTTGGTGGAGAGGAAGGAAGAGAGAGACGGAAGGAGGGAGGGCGAGAGGAGAAGTGCATAATTCAAATGATAAATTATGTCTGTGAGCCAGTTATGACTGAATAGGGGAGAAGGAAAGGTGGGGAGCCAGTTCATTGTTACATGGGACTGCAGCTAGTTGTGTTGTTTGCTAGGATGCACATGCAGAGAGGAACTATGGAGTGTTGTTTGCGAATATACTTTAAAGTAATCTAAACTTCATTTTGCTACACATTTTTTGTTTGCAACATTTAGCATCTTTCTGTTCTATAAAGTGTTAAGCTCCCTGTACTGTACATTGATAACCTCCCATCCTGTGAACACACACCGGTCAGCACCCATAAATAAACAGTTTCTAGCTCCTTTTATGGAATTGGGAGGCTTTCTGTTCAGCCTACTACGAATGTCTCTGTTTAGGACATAAACACTGGTGATTTTAGATTATGCAATGTGTCAACTGCACCATCACTGGTCTCTGCCTGAAACTTATGAAGAGAACCTGCAGTCATGTGTGATCTGAAAAAAGTCCATCATGTCTATAGTTGGAGATGTTTTGGATGATGGTGTGAGAAGCGAGCTTTATTTTGTCATCTAAATATGGCTTTGTTTACAGGATAAACAGGCCGGAATGGGGAAAAAGAAAATACAAAAATGGCGGGGGTCTCAAAGCCTTGCAGTGCAGTGTTAACATGAGCAACACACAAGCCGTATTTGGTTTCCATAAACACAAAGCGTCACTGGAGCAGCAGGGTCAAACATCAGCTCAGACTCTTTTAGTATGTTGAGTGATCTTCGGTCAAGGTCTTTTCTGTATTTCAGTGTTACACTTCACATCTACAAAGGCAGGGAGGGTCAAACTTTGCCTCATCCATCAAAGCAGCCTCCCAGTGTTGGCATACAGGTCTAGGTGTTTATTATTTATGAAGCCTCCCAGATGAAAGAGACATAGAGATCCATTCAGATTGGAGGAAGGAGGAGCTGTCGGCCTGGATGGACCAGCTGGGGTGTTTGGTTTAAAGACATAAACAACAGAGTTATATGAACTGATGACGATGACGAGAACTGAATGTAGCACTTGTACAGTTAGGAAGCATAACTGAAGGAAAATAATGCACTACTCCTGTAAGCTGCAATATTTTCTCAGTTACACTGTATGTGTGTTAAGTTGGAAAAAGTGTGTGTATGTATGTGTCTGTACATATACAATATACTGAAAATGTGCATATGTATGCATGTATGTGTATTGGAGACAGAAAGCAAGTACAGTATGTTCCTGCTGTGGATTCCATCAAGGCCATCCCAAATATCTACAAAAAGTCCCACATTGCACAGGTTTTATAGCAGCTCTCTTGAATCAGCCCATCTCTGAAAGTTGTGGATCTATTTGGCAGCAGTATTGTGCTTACAATATGCTATGTAACTATGTAATTTGGTAGCTGACCTTTGTCTGTCAGTGCAGCACTCTGCTATGTTAGTGTTGTTTCACCTAGTAAGGTCAAAAATGGAGGTAAATCCGAAAAAACGTGTACATTACACCGTGTGTGTGTGTGTGTGTGTGTGTGTGTGTGTGTGTGTGTGTGCTTGCGTTTGTAGTATGTGTGCCTGTAACAGCTCCAAGCTATGAGCTCTGTGGTCACCGTCCATGCAGCGCCAGCAGTGTGTTACCAGGACTTGTCAGAGTGTCTCTCTCTCTCACACATACACACACACAGCTCTGCCTGAAACAATTTTGGTTTTGGTAATGAGATTCATAAAGCAGACTATTCTCAGTGCGATTCATCAAGGAATATTTACAGACACTTCCAGTTTGTTTTTTTCCCCCCTTATTGGCTGCGTCGTCCGAGAAACTTTATGCACTGTTGTTCAGTGTTGTTGCCACTCCATCCATTTTAGGTTTCTCAAAGAGGGATGCCCGTTTGAAAAAGAGCATTTCACCGCATGACTCACACATAAGTATACACACAAATATGCACACACACCTCAACACTCACAAACTGGGTCAGCAGAAGCCAGCATTTGGTATGAATCATAACCTAGCGTCATAGAAATAGGCTCACAACAAATCAATATGAAGCATGAAGCTACTGCTAAAGACCAATGGTTGGCTGATATGACGTAAGCCAGCCTGTTAGCAAGCCATCACCGGCTCAATTGCTTTTGATCTCTGTCACATGTTTCTCCAACAATGATCTATGTGAGGGCAGTGATTACTGTGGTCAAATCTACAGTCATATTTTCCATTGAGAATGTTATATCGTGAAGAAAGAACTCCCCCTAGACATGAGTTTTTCCCCCACAGCGTTATTTTAAGAAGAGTCTAAACACTTCAGAGTTGGTCTGAAGGGCCCTCAAGGACTGTGGAGCAGGTGGTATTTAATAATTTAAGAAATCATTATCCACTGCTTTTTTAAATCCATGTAGGGAAGTCCTCTTTTCACTTGCTCCCACAAAGGAGGTCAGAGGCAGCTACAGGGTAGCTAAAGAGGAGCACCACAGGAGGTGGCAGGAATTCACTGCCGTCCTCAAAGACTCTTTGGGAGGGTTGCCGACATGGCGCCACAGATTAAGTCAGGCTGCATTGTTAATGGTTTGATGTTGTTGATGACCCACTCTCATTCATAATCACTTTCATTGATGCTGCTTGGACTATAGTGAAGACTGTGTAAGATCCAGATGAGAAATCAACATGGCAAACAAGAAAGAG
Organism: Oplegnathus fasciatus; assembly: GCA_003416845.1. Taxonomy (NCBI): domain Eukaryota; kingdom Metazoa; phylum Chordata; class Actinopteri; order Centrarchiformes; family Oplegnathidae; genus Oplegnathus; species Oplegnathus fasciatus. The sequence continues at coordinate 201,017 of NTHP01000625.1, forward strand.
TAAAATAGATATATATATAGTCATACATAAACTGTGGATTAGTGGTTTAGAAATTTGACATTTTCTGAATTGCTTAGACGACATTTTTTTGTTTGAAAGCCTCGACAGTAAAGTTACTGAAGTGAAATGGAAATGGAGAGAGAAAAAGGGAAGCACGGGGAGGGAGATGAAGAAAGTGACATACATACCCAAAAAGCTGTGGAAGCAGAATCCTGGTTTAGAGCGTAAAACACGCACTCTTACACACACACACACACACACTAATCCAGCAGTATGTTCAGTAATGAGAAGCGAACAGAAGGGGATGAGAGAGTGGAGAAAGAGAGAGAGAGAGGGTTGTTAAGAGTTTGCAAGTGATGACTGGATGGACAGAGGAAGGGATGGAGTTCTTTACGTAGGATAGCAATTAGTACTCACACAGGCTGAGATTTAAAGAGAGGAGAGGACTCTCTGCAGAGTAGAGGGAAAGGAACAGACAGCAGAAAGTGAATTTAAAGTTATTTAAATCGGGAACAGACATGTTTTCTTTATTATTTTTGGTGCTGACTTTCTGTGGGTGCCACTTTTGTCAGCTATAGTGGCTCATGAGCTTACTAAATATTATTTGCTGCTTCTATTATTTGTACCTAAATGACTATTTCTTCTGTTGGAAACACATCACTTCCTATGCAACAGTATAGAGATTTTCCAGGGACTAACACTGACTCAGTGTTAGGAACATCGGATCTCAAAGTTTTACGAGTGACATTTTGTATTCTTGTTCATATTTTGGTATCCAGCACCCATCCCAGATTTAGTGGGTGTGCACGCAACTGTTCAGTCAGTAGTACATGGAATGCCATAGTTTAATGGACTTGTTGTTGTACTGTTTAAATTGACTAAAAGACCTGGTCTGTCCCCTAGAAAACAAAAACAGAAAAAACAAAGCATGGTCTGGAGTGGAAAAAAGAAACAAGGAAGACATAGAACCATAGTTACAGTATATATGGTTGATTTTAAAGTACACAAATAACTGTAAAATTGGAGAGCAGGGTGTATTAAGAGAGGGATAAAATGCCAATGTACCTTTTTATTTACTTTTTGAATAGGGAGAGAGAGATCGAGAGTGAAAAAGAAAAAGATAAATAGGAAAAAGAAAGGAATTCAGGTTGGAGAGATGAAGCAGAGATTAGATATAAGAAAAAGAGCGATGCAGAGGGGAAAAGAGAGAGAGAGAAGAAATACAATAGAAAAGAGCAACAGAGAGACACCCTAGAGAGAGAGGGAGAGAGAGAGAGAGAGATCAGGTGTATTGAAAGAGAGAACAAATGGAAATCCTGGATAAAGAGCAAGTTCAGTTCTGAGCGAGAGATCCTGCAAAACGAGGGAGGGAGAGAGATTCTGTGTAAAGGAAGAGTGAGAGAGTTTCATCATAGAAGCAGAGAGGGAGGGAGGGAGGGAGAGAGCTGAGCGGAGGGAAGTCTCAACAGCAGCAGCAGTTTGCCGGAGTGCTCAGTCAGACTGGCTACAGCTGTGGATCTGATAGGAGCTCTGTTTCTCTACCAGCCCCAAGAGACTGACTGAGAGACAGACAGAGAGACAGACAGAGAGACAAACAGAGAGACAGACAGAGAGACAGATAATGAACTCGGACCAACAGAAAGAGTGAGAGAAACAGAAGAAGAGCAAGCCAGACTGATACCAGAGTAGCAGGAGAGAACAGAGACTGAAGGGAGGCAGAGCGACGAACCCCAGGAGCCAAAACTCTTTGTCGCTGCCGGAGCACTGGGGGCCGACCAGTGACAGCACGGTCAAGGGGGAGGAGGAGGAGGGTGAGGAAGAGGAGGGTGAGGAGGTGGAGGAGGAAACGAAGAGGCCTCAGGGGCACGGTGACGGTGCCCACGGTGCCAACTGTGGTGCCGCCTTCGCCCTTTCCGTCTCTGGGGGAGAGCGGAAGGGTGAGGACGGCCGACAGAGTGGCAGGACGGGGGAGTGCGGATGGCGGGCGGGCACGAGGGGGCAGCTGGGGAGGGACGGGGGATGCCCGGTGGGACGTGCCTGTGGGCCGGGGCTCCTGGGTCGACCAGATGAGCGAGATGTCGCTGAGTGGGCGAGACAGCCTCCCCCAGGAGGGGGGGAGGAATGCCAGGGTCCGAAGGGCCGTCCGCATCTCGTCCCTCGTGGCTCAGGAGGTGAGTGGGAGAGTGGTGCCTTTGTGTGTGTGTTTGGATTTGAATGTGTGTGTATCTGGTTCAGGGGAGGTTACAAAATCAGAAAATGAAAGTGTGAGGGAGGCCTCACAGTGTGACAAGTGGGTATGGGTAAGCAATCAGTGAAATACATGTGCTGTGTATTACAGATGTGTGTATGAATTTACTTTCATCAGTGGTCTGAGCTGTGGTACATGTGACCCTTGACCTCATCACTGTTGGTTGCTTGTAATGTAGATGTCTAAGAACTGAGGCTGATTTGTTTTGTGAGGGACACTGGATAAGAACATGAGCTACAATTCCTGTATTCAGATATATTCAGATGTATTCTGCCCATCCTAAATCCTTTTGCCTGTATGCAACGCTGATATTATAACCACACTGTGTATCCCAGCAAATCCAGACAGGTATAAAATAGTTCTATTCCTCAGTACAGTACACTCTATGGACACAAGGTCTGTAACTAACACGTGTTTTCCTCATCAATTAATCTGCACATTGTTTTCTAGATTAACTGAATAATCGTTTGGTTAATCAGACAATACCAAAAAAAATGGCCATTACAATTTCCTAAAGGCCAAGGTGATGAAATGAAATTTCTTGTTTCGTCTGACCAACCATCCAAAACCAAAAAAAAATCAGTTATCACATAAGAGATGTGATACAAAGAAAGAAAGATGGAACAGGGGAATGTGACTTTAACAAATAATGGAATATCCAGATATTTGCTGATTATTTTTCAGTCTATTGACTGATTGATCAAATAATCATTTCAGCTCCAATGAACACAAAAAGGATTCTTTACTTGCGCACTGCAGACAGTGGTGTGCCTGTTAATATACATTTATAATGGGAAATGATAGACAAAGAAATGATCCACCTACTATAATTTTATTTTACACTTTTCCATGAACACATCTGACATTTATAGTTCTTAAAGGAGTCGCACTGTTCTGAAAGAAAGTTTTAACCTTTTATATTTTTTTAATTAAGATTTTGAAAGATGTTTTTAAGTCACATCAGTCAATTGCAGAGATAATATCGTATACCAAGACAGTTGTACTGTGACGTTTTTGCACTGGCACATCCCTAATTGAATTATTGCTGCACATTTGCTGAGAAAACCCTAAATGGTTAAAGTTTTCGTCATTTCCACCTCTGAGAGGCACAGAGAAATGTCTGGCTACCTGTGTATTGATACTGTACAGAGAATTGCATTGTCAGTTCATCTGGACAGTATAAACCAAGGTTTTGAGTGTCAGTTGGCCATCTTGCCCATTATGTGTTGAGAAAATGTGTCCCAGGTACAGTGAACCATTCCCTTCAGTGGTCAATGCTAACACTTCAACATGAACTCTGTTTGGTAATTGTATGCAACTAGCGTCTTAGAAATAAGAAAGTGACAACTTGGCACAGCTGAATCTAAAGTGCCATAAATCATAGGTTATGAAGTCTGGAAGTGTGTAGTACAGATTAGGAAAATGTCTACCTGGTCTAAAATACAACATAAAAATTAAGTGGTGGTGAATACTGTATGTACTTTTGAACTGCAATTATGACCTACACTCTAGCCTTGGGGAACGATGTAGATAAATGACTTCGAAGAGATCTGTCATCATAAGTTAAAACTCATTAATTTACCTAATAATTCAAAAGTAATGGTTAAAGTAATAAAATGTTGAACCAAAAACCTGACAGACATCACTTCACTCGAACACAAAAATGAACACTACTAAAAAAACACCGTCTCCTGTGTCAGTGTGTGTGTATGTGTGTGTGTGTGTGGTAACTGTGGTCCCTGGGCAAGCAGTGTTTCCATGTGTTTGGCCCCGTGTCCAATGTCATCTGCGGAGAGAGACAGCACATCTGCACCAACACATCTGGGAACATTGGGTGACAGAATGCACTGAACCCAGCTCCCCTCCTCTTCACTGTTCCTTTTCTTACCTCTCCTCTCCTCTCCTCTCCTCTCCTCCATCATCCCAGCAGCTGATGTAGACCCAGTCCAGGGCAATACTAATAGAACAGCGTGAAGCAGGACACTCCAATTTTAGCAAGGCAATGCAATCAAGTAAGCGCGGTGTCTGAAAGCTCTACACTCGTCCTCTTTTAGTTCCCTCAATCTTTTGTGTATTGTGTGTGTATGAGAAAGAGCAAGAGAGATTGAGATTAGAGCTGGGCCATTGCTGACATTCTTCAAATGTTGCCGTTTAAGCTCTCCGTTCAGCAGCTCTGTAAACATCGGAGATTTGCCGCTATTGAGAGAGAGAGACACAGAGAAGAAAGGGGGAGAGAGCAAGAAAGAGAGTGAGAGAAAAGGGGTGAATATGAAAGAGGAGAGGAAGGGAAAGCAGTATGTAAACGGTCCTAGTTAATATTTCTCTTCATGTAAAATACTGGCAGATGGTGCAATGCTGGACCACTCTTATTTATTACATCAAAAACACATATGCCATACATTGTGTGTTTGTGCGCATGTGTGTATTGACAGAGAATGTGCGTGCAGGAGCACATAGCGTGCAATGGGACACTGGCAAGCTCTGGTTCATCAATACAGATGACTGTGTTTACATGAGGCACAAGCTAAGAATTGGTAGATTGTCCATGTTTGAGCTCGAGACTTACAATGCATAACAGAAAGCCTGCATTACAAACTGGAGGTGTGGAGTTTGAAAGAAATAGGCATTTAGGAGGCACTATTGGACATACATTATAGGAAATGCATTATAGGAAAGGTAGGATCCAGCGTTTTTGGAGCTTGAACAATACTAGAGATGTAAGGGTCAGGATATCTTGGCTTCTGCTGCTTCGATTTTGATTAGCCTTTGTTTTTGTCTGTCTCTTGTGAGTCCCCAAACTCTACAGAAGTGCAAAACTAAATCACTGGAATACCCCTTTGAATGTAAAATGCAGCAGCTGTGCATTTAGCCGTGAAAGGGAAGGTATCATATCATATCAATTATTGTTTCCCCAAAATAATAACTCAGTAGATGGGCAGTGTGTGGCAGTTTTATGACGTATTTAAAACACAGCAGCAAAATTTGCTCTGTCATCTTTTGCAGAGCAGAAGAATAACGGTGTGACAGTTCAGACAAAGTGCTCTGTTTTCTTCTTTCATTGGAAGATTTTTCTGACATTAACAGGTAGAAGCAATAGGGTGAAATGCGTGTACTAATAATTGCTGAGATAATAATAGTCTGTCTTTTTTTATAACATATTAACTGTCCAATAGACAGCCTGTTTTACTGACTGTGCAGACGGTGTGTGTTATACCGTCATAGTAATAAGTGTTTGTGCGTGTGTTTCAGTGGAGGTACAATTACTTGTGCAGAAGGGTTTTAATGACACACACAGGTTATATGTGCTTCCCACCTGTATAGAGTATGTGTGTATGTTAACGTGAATCCATGTATACACACTTTTACACAGTTAACTGAGCAGCAGCATCACTGTATTTGGATGGATACACATTTTAGAGAACTATTTGGAAGACTATTTTTCTTTGTCAAGAAAAAATGTAATATTTTTCAGGAAGCGCAGAAAATTTTCTGTTTCCACAACACACACATTTATTCTTTCTCCTTCATCTCCCAACTGAGGCAAAGCACAAAAAGCCTCCATACTGGATTGTAGTGAGGCGAAATACATCAGTAATCGCTTCCAAGACAAATTGCTTTTTTTATTGTCCAGTCCCCTTTTTTTTCTTGCCCACGGGAAAAGTTATGTTGGCGGTCTCCAGGAGTGTCTGACCGTGGAGAGCCAGAGAGAGAGAGAGAGAAGGGAAGTGCAAACAATTCCCATCCATCACCTTTACCAGCAATGTCCTTGAACACAGCAATCAGTAGCTTTGGACAAATGAATCAGGACTCTCTTCCTTCTGCCTTAAATTGTATCCTCTCACTACAGTGCACTACACTACATACACACACGCGCACGCTTACATTACCCACAGTGGACTCTTATTCTACACTGGCCAAATGTGGACCCCTGTGTCTGGTCATATTGAAAAAGCAAAATAAAATAGAAATGGAATAGAACATTTTCTTTTAAGGTCTTTTTTTCATAATATAAGCGCAAATGTTTGTTTTTGGGTTTTTTTGAAAAATTGCCAAGAGGGGGCATGCAACTGTAACCGATGTCTACCTATCAAAGAGGGGATCTCCATAGCCTGCAGTGAAACTGTCTGTGGTGAACACAAACTGAATAGATACAAAGACTTTTCTCATGTCTTTAAAAACCTTGTGACACAAATGTTGTGAACATTCACAATAATTAGTTACTGTGTTCAGTAAATGCCACACACTTACCAAGAACTGCAACATTAGAAGAATTATATGCTTTATTTCATGTATCTAGGTTTTAGTCATATAGAGAACACTCTTTCAATTATATTTTAAAACTCTAAACAGTGACCTTATTTTTCTATTTTCCATTAGGAGTACTTGTATTTTATGGAGTGTGGAGTAGTGGAGTATGAATTTTAAATAGGACTTTTGTGAAAAAAGTTATAATATATCACATCTTCCAGGACATTCTGTTCAAAACAAAATGACTGAGTCCCTTTTCAAACCATTTCAGAAAGTTTCAGTTATAACACAAAAAAGTCACACAAACACAAAAAGACTGACACAACTACAACCAGTAGAGTTCCAAACCTGTACCCATCCACTGTTGTTCAGCCACATGGACATCTTTAATTTCATCATTTTGAGAAAAGTAGATGCTGTCCCACATAGATAAAAAACAAAAAACAGCTGGTTTATGTCTATTAGCTGATATGTTAACTATGTCAGCAAAAACAAGTATCAAAAAGATTATAAATTCAATGAAAACTATTACAGATGGTTTTGTTCTTGAGTAACTGCTCTGAAAATCTTAAGTGTTGCAGTCAAGTCTTTACAATCTCAGGCTTTGGGTTCAGTCACAATTGGACAGTAGAAATAATTATTATGTTCATGTCTTTTTCTGTCCTTACGCGAATGTCACTCCATGCTATCTAACAGGGGACGTCTGTCATTCTGTGTCCAATGGTGGACCCTCTTTTCCATTATGTGCATGAACTTTGATCATCAAACAGAACATTTTATTTTCATATGATTTAAATAAGCATTAGATAAAAAAAATACCTTAATGTCAATATTCCAAGTAGGTCTGAATGTATTTTTGTTAAATGCATTTTTGTTAATTGACTATCTTGATTGTATTTGCATACTACACCCCTTTATCCAAAAAGCAATAGTGCCAACCCTGTTGGTGCCACTTTACTAAGAATATAAAAACACTGCAGCAGTTTTTCAGCAGTGTTTGATGTTGGATTCAAGCTTTACACATTCACACCCACTTAGGTAACAAACATTATGTCATATCAGCAGAAAGTCAGGCGAACAGCTGTTCTCACCATCTCAAGCTTTGTGTTCAGTCGTGGTTGGACATGCTATCTAAGGTCATTATGTACCTTATTATGAACCTTTTTTTTTTGTTACGTGCATCAACAAACAAATTGCATTCCTATATGAGTAGACTTTTCCCTAATCTAGGCTACCTAAAAGATGCTATTACCAACCTGCTTTCTGTTACTGTTCTTCAGTGTGGTAGTGCTTGTACAGTGTAGGTCCAGCCATGAATAAATATGGCAAATGATAAATAAGGTCAATAAATATGATAATTGCCTTTCCCTGTTTACCTCAATGATGCATAAATGCTGGTACCTATCATGCAGAGCAAACTGCAATTAAGCTATGTATTGCTCTAGTGTTCTTGGGATATTGTAAATAAAACTGAAGCTGTATGTTGTGGAAAACAACACCATTGCCATTCTTGGCGATCTCTCTTATGCATTCAATGGGCTGACTCATAGGCTGGAGGATGGAGGATTCATCTAGGTGTCATAATTGTTCCATCCACCCAGCGTAGCAATAACGCAGTGTAATCAAAAAGTAAACTGGAATGTGGCCCCACTTGTTAAAAAAGCACCACTAATTGCATTGTTGAATAATTGCAAGCGATGGTGCATTGGATGATGGTGAATGAAAGAGTGTGAAAGTTTTGACTGGAGGGCTTTTCTGTTTGTCCCACCTGCCATATTTCTCTCTTTTTTTATTTCTTGGAAAAAAATTCAAAATGTTTAATATCAGTTTTGCTGATCACTCGGTTTTTGTCATTTTCACATCCTTATTTGCATTCTCATTCAGCTTTTTCTTCTCCTCACCCTCCCTTATTTCCTTTCCTCCCTCTTTCACACAATGCACATAGTAACTCTATCTCCCATATTTGCAGCCTCGTTCTCATAATAGATGATAGCTATCCATGCCTCATTCCCCTCACTGTTCATTTGTGTCTAACATTTTCTTTGCCCTTTATTTGCACTGTGCCTTTGTGTGTTCTTGCATGTGCGTATGTGTCTAAGCATGTGAGTGACCTCCCTTGAGGAAGGCTGTTTTTTAGCTCACCCCAAGGTGCTGCATTCTTGCCCCCCTATCTTTGTTCTCTCTCTGTCCCCCCTCTGTCTCTGTCCACATTCCCTCCACTTTGTTGTTTATCTCTGGAAGGTGATTGGAGGGTTGTTGTATTCCCTGTTGGTTAGTCTATCTTGCTCCAGGGAGTGAGGGTTATGAGGGAGCTGGAAGACGGACACTTTGAAGCCTTAACCTTACTAGCCAAGTAGGGGGAGTTGTCCTTGTGGATTATTGTTTTGTCTGTTGTATATCATTTTGTGTAGTGTTACTTTTTATCATATATTCAGGTCTTTTAACCTTTTTAAAAGTTTAATAAATGTCAGTTAGTCAGGCAGGAGAAGTGAGAATCAGAAGTGCCCTAAGAAGGATTTGATGGTGTGACTGATTTGCTGCATTCCAACTGATTGATTGATTGACTGATTCATTAATTCATTCATACATTCATTCATTGATTCACTTTGATTATCAGTTATGCACATGTAAGTAGCTGCAATTTTATATTAGGTCATGCACAAATCAATACACTGCAATCAATTTGTTTACAATACAGGCCCCACTATGTGTGATTTCTGTTAACACCAGACTCAGTAACATGCTAATTGATTTAAATCCCGTATTTACTCACATTTTAGCTCTGGTTTGGTTTCCATAAACTCACTAACTTTGTCTGCCATTTGGTGCTGGCCAAAGTTTTTTAGCCATGCTAGTGGCATGGCTCTAGGGATGGCAATGTGCTTTGGTCCACCATGTAATTTGGTACAGATATCCATGGTGCCTAGAGGATCAGTCTAATGACTTTAGTGACCCCTGACTTTTCCTATAGTGCCATCAGCAGTTTTCACTTATCATGTAAAGTATCTGAACATATTCTGGATGGACTGGCACAAAATTTGGTACAGATATCTATCTTGACGTTTTTGGTTTTGAGTGAAAAGTCTGAACAATTATTGGATGGATTGCAATGAATTTTGGTACGCACATTCATTTTCCCTACAGGATCAGTTGTAAAAACTTTGAGTTATCCTCGACATCTCATGTGGCGCTATCATCAGATCAAAATGTCAATTTGTCCAATACTTTGGTTTATGACAAAAAACAAGTAATAGCATCAGATGATGGTGATGAAGACTGTCAGATTAGGCGATGCCGTGACTTGGCCGAGAGATATGACAGACTACACGTTGGTCCCCAAACAATCACCGCTTGCCATTTTTCATGATGTGCGTGATGTCATCAGGAAGGAGGTGCAAGGGACCGACTTTCTTAAACAAGAATGTAAACAAACAGTAGTAGTCCCTCGAGGAAACATCACAAAGGTTTGACGAACCTTTCCTCTGTTTCACAGTCCCACCTCGCAGCTCCCACAACATCATTCCTCTTTCGCTTCGCCATGTTTACAGTGGTGCTCGGCAGATTGCTCCGTGCTCCTATTGGTCAGTGTCACAGATGGAAGGCAAAAGTAATTCTGACATGCTAGTCTTTCTGTTGGGATGTCATGATGCAGCGTGGGTTGTCGTCCACTATGACACACAACCCAGGATAAAATGGTTGATTATTGTGCCCGACCCCCAACATCTGTCAGGTCGGGTTGTAGTTGGGCTGATATTGTGTAGCCTTACCCCGGCATTAGTCTTGTTAACTAAAAACAGCTGTTTGCAGCTGGAAACTGGGTCGATGAGAGCAGTTAAAGTGAACCATATGCAGTAGTAAATTTGGCATAAAACCAAATTAATGACATAAAATAAGTAACTAATATTGAGTGAGATTGAGACTGAGTGATGATTCTCTGTGGATCTGTCACTGTAGGGGACCCCTTTTTCATTACACATATCCCTCTGATGTATTAGTAATATGAAAATATAAATTAATGGAGCTTTATACCTCCCTTATACTTTATATGTTTACACTGGCCATAGTTTATGTTATTCTGCTGCATGGATCAAACAAGATAGGTAGTGAAATTAACATTTTACATGATTTAATTACCTGGTAGGTAACTCGTCTCAAAATGTGCGTGCGTTTGTCTTAGTGTGTGTCTCCGGGGTTTGAGGTGAGGGATAATGTGCGGGTGTGCATGTTTGTGTGTTTAGTTGCTGGTGTCAGCTCAGTGGTGCAGAGCCTCATATATCTGCTATTTTATTTAGAAGCTCAGCTTGTGTGTGTGTGTGTGTAAACTGACAGCTACTGGCTTCTCACAGTCTCATCATCCAAGGCATCCCCCCAGTGGGAGATAGAAGGTGGTGATAGGAACAGGAAAAGGCGCTAAACGCCCAAACACACACACACACACACACAAAGATTGGCTGGACGGAAGCTGTTATCAACACTTGCATGTGCATCTCGAGCTTCATTCACTCTCCATCACATCCTGCTCTCTGCTCTCACGTACAGGTCGACAGACACAATGCATAGTGCATGTACATACAGGTTAGTCTATACGGTTTCTCTCTCTGTTGCTTCTCCACTGTGAGTCCCTCACACCTAAACACAGTAAAACCCACACAGAGAAACACTCTTCCACACACATGCAACGAAAGCACCAGAGACCCTCCCTTAGGATCCAATCAATAGTCAGTCTAGCTGCCTCCCACATTGTTCTGATGATGACAACTTGTCCTTGCCAGCTCTCACTGTCTCTCTCCTATTCTGTCTCTCTCTCTCTTTCACTTACACACACACACACACACACACACACACACCCAGTCACTTGCTGTAATTGACTCTAACTTGTCAAACATCTTTGCCTCCTTGTCCAGATGAATCCAACTTCAAACTTGGAATAAGAATGTGGAACGTTTTAATAATAATGACTCACTAGTCATGAGTCCTCCTCTGTCATTATACCATGTCGAGAGAGAGAGAGAGAGAGTTGGCACGCACCTCACTTCCCATTCTTTGTCGTCTTCGCTGCCTGTCTCTTCTACCACATGTACACCTGGCATTTAAAATGCAGCCTGAACCTAAATATGTTATCTAGATAATGGCATGGCTCTTGCATTTACTGTACACCTGCTATTAATTATATGTTCTCATCGTCTAAAATTTGTCCTCATTGTAATCCAGTGGACAGGAATGGTGCATGTAGGCAGGGTTGATGCCAAAGTTAGAAGTGATGATCTGCTTGTGGGCAGATGCTGTAATGTTTTCCAATTTTGAACAAGCTGCTGAAATTACATTAACACCTAGTTCACTGTAGCCAAAATTCCATCACAGTGCAAGCCAGACTGCCTCCAGATGTGGTCCGGTTGGTGGGATCACAATCTGATTGCAGAGCATGCTACATATGTAATGTACTTAAGAATGTGTCTTTCTATGGATAAGATATACAGAACGCATCAGTTAGCACAGCGCCTTTTTTCTGTCTTTCCTCTAAGACTTGCTAAGTTAGCTTGTTACAACCTGTATGATCGCTTAACTGCTCGGGTTTGTTGTCCTGTCAGACTTTGTTGTAGTGATATCGCCATGTTCCCAAGATCAAATACTTTGGTGGGTACAGTGTTGTCACAACCAATAGAAATGATGGTGAAAGCTGTGAATGTAAGACCCAAGTTATAATACACTAGAGGTGTGTCAAGTAGTCATACCACTGAGCCAACTTGCATAATACCAGGGCCCTGAGACTGACAAAACTCCATGTGATGCAGCAACCATTAATATCATTAATTACACCCGTACTGTGAAAAAAGTCAATTTTAAGCACAGATTATTAACTGAATAAAGTAAATTTAGGAGCAAAATCAGTAACTACCAATAGAGTGATAAAAAACAATATAGTAAAGGATTGGTAGCCAACATTAAAAGAATAATGAATATAGTAGTGTAGTACAGTATATTATGCATTTCATGAGGTTAGTTTGCACCTTTACTTTTTCTTTCTCTTTCTACCTCTCTGTATCTCCCCGCCTCTGTCAGCCTGACTGACTTTGTTCCTTTGTGGAGATGACGCTCTTCCCTCTGTGCGCCTCCATCTTTTTTTAACCCGGCAACATTAGAGACACAGAGATTATAAAGGAAGAGAAATGATCTACTTCCTCTGCTGCTACAGCTTGATTCATTCCAACTTGGTCGATAGTGTGTGTCTGGCAATGCATTGTGGGAGTCAACATTCTGACTTTGTTCCTCCTCCCTCTCCCTATATATATATAGATATATATATATATATATATATATACAGTGTATATATGGCTCAGCATGGCCCATGAGGGGCTGATTTGCAATAGATAAGCCACATTTTTGATTTTTCACATTTTCATGTTTCTTGAACCACAGTCAAGGACATATTAAAATTGGCTCATCTTTGGGTTAAGGCACATCATGACATATTTTATAAGAGTACTCCTTGTTCCAGGAATTGTCTCCTTGTCTGCCAGCAGGTCAGTTGTTAACCTGCCATGACCAGAGGGAGGTGTCTCCCCTGATATATGGACAGTGCTCTTGGATGAGCTCGGGGGTTCTGGCTAACAGACGTCAGTTTCTGCTCCTCTGGGGAGGTTGTTGGCCAAGGTCTCCCGTCGCAAAGGAGCGTCGCCACTGCAGCCGTTTATCACTCTCAGCAACAGGACTCAGATCTGCTGTTGCGGCTGCCAGTCGTGCCATACCCATTCATCAAAGCGACAAATGGCTCAAAGGAGGGTGGGGATATCCATCACCTTGAGGTGCCCAATAGGATGATATCGGGACCAATCAAGCTCTGCTAGATATTAGCCATGAATCAGGGTTGTTACTCTCTCCAAAATGGTTGTACTATGTGAATGGATTTATCAAAATTTTTGCAATGAGAAGTAATTCAAAAGACTTCAAAGGACAAGGCACCTCGACTGACAGGGAGGGAATAGGCATGAATATTTGTGTGTGAGAACTTGTATCACAGCAATAACTTGATGTCAGTACATTGTAAACATCTTTCTAGCCAATCAAAGGACATACAGTATGAGCTGTACAGAGTAGGCAGCTGGGCCAAACACTGCTCATCCACTTTTGTGTTTTAGCTAAGTTATCAACTCATGGTTACATCACATGATGAGACACAGTGCAATAGCCAGGAACAAACACTCCACTAAAAAGCCATCCACCCACGTGCTTAAAACGCCTAACAGAAGATATGTGTCATACCGCAACAAAATGTGCATCTCTGACTGACACTTGAACAGCGCTACCCTCTCAACAATACCCTCAACTCACTCCCTCAACTTTCTTTTTTT
>NTHP01000625.1:223098-276054 GCA_003416845.1 Oplegnathus fasciatus
TGTGTGTGTGTGTGTGTGTGTGTGTGTGTGTGTGTGTGTGTGTCAGCTAAAGTACACAACACATGTCCCTCTTCACCTGTAACCATGGTTGCGGCACGTGCACGCACTTACACACATACAAGTACATTACACACACATATACACAAATGGACAGAGGGCAGTATGGGTAACTGTCACAGCAATTTCTAGTGGTTGAGAAATTCCCTGGGAGCACCACCCCACTCCATCACACACACACACACACACACACACACACACACACACACACACACACNTTGTGTGTGTGTGTGTGTGTGTGTGTGTGTGTGTGTGTGTGTTTGTCAGTGTGTTTCTCTGTGTGTAGCAGTGCTAGGACAGGTGCAGGTCCTACTGTATAAGTAGCAGTAGCAGCCCATAAAATCAGTTTAATGTATCACTAAGCTAGCTGGGTCCTAATTATGAAGCTGCTGTAGCACACTCTCCCACTCTCTCTCTCTCTCTCTCTCTCTCTCTCTGTCTTTCTTACTCTCTCACACACACACACTGTTTGTGTAATCACACAGAACATGTGAATGGAGCACACACATATGTTCATATACTGTATGCATCCAGCACACACGCATGCAGATAATTAGCATATAAACTACACATGCACAAATGTAAAGTACACAGATATTCACATACTGTAGGACACATTTTAAAAGAAAAAGCACTTGCTAAGTTTGAACAGCAACAGAAATTATGCTCCCATTCAGCTGAGTACAAACACCAAACAACCAAACAGGGTTTCAGTATGTGCTGCTGTGCTGGGAGCCATTGATTGGTGAACCGGTCTAATTATTAGGCCAAAGATCTGCGAAGATGAGATAAAACACACTTTTATCTGTTTATCTCCCAAGGTAATTTGTCATGGATACAAAGAGTTTCTGCAGATTAAAAATTACCCCTTTCTTGACAAAACTTTTTTTGAAAACAGTTTTTTGTCCATGTCTGAGGAAGCTTATTCACTATACTTTATTTATCAGTTTTCCAAATCAGGCTCAACAACTTACAGAATACTTGCACCATAATATAAATTATGTGCTTTTGTGTTTAAGCTATTCAACACATAAGATGTCATTAGTAACACCAACAACGTGATCACAAATGAGCAAAAGCATCTAATTGGTGGAGCTTATTGTAAGAAGCACCTATTAAACCCTAATGAAAAGAGACTCCCAGGCATTGCTTCCTCCTAGGCGGTTTCTAACCCACAAGAAGCTCTACCAATCAAATGCTTTATGTATGAATGATTAAGGATAGGCTATGGTTGGAGTTAGGGCCTGCCAGTCTGAAGGAGGAGGGATTAGTTCACAGTCTGAGAGGGTCTGCCTGGATGGCACAACACAAAAATCTCCCTGAGCCTATTTTAGGATACTAACAGAGCATAATGAGCTTGCTAGCCTGTAGGTGCCGGTGCCAAGCAGCGGCTAACTGCTCTGTGACCTTTAACAGCATTGTGTGTGTGTATTTGTGTGTGTGTGTGTGTATTTGTGTGTGTGTGTGTGTGTGTGTGTGTGTGATGGAGTGGGGTGGTGCTCCCAGGGAATTTCTCAACCACTAGAAATTGCTGTGACAGTTACCCATACTGCCCTCTGTCCATTTGTGTATATGTGTGTGTAATGTACTTGTATGTGTGTAAGTGCGTGCACGTGCCGCAACCATGGTTACAGGTGAAGAGGGACATGTGTTGTGTACTTNACACACACACACACACACACACACACACACACACACACACACAATCCCTGTCCACATGAACACTAGCGTCTACTACAATTCTTCCATGAATTCTTGAACTCCAGCGTCATATCAGGTAGCTTCTGTGCTTCCCGCTCTCTGTCTGTACCATGGGAGGCGGTACTGTACAGCCTGGTTGCCAAGGCGAAGCCACTGAGCTGGGGAATAATGCATTAATACTGGCTGCCTTTTCTGCCCCAATAAACAGCCCAGTCTGGCAGTGGGCAAGTACCTCTTATTCTCCCCCTAACTCTGGATCTGTCACTGTCTGTCTGCACGCCCACAGTATTATTCAGCCGATATATTGGGGATGGTACAGCCAGTTGATGTTGTGTACAGTCAAGCCTGTGAGTCTTCCTCACTGAAATTATGGTTTGGTTTTTGCACATTTTTGCACATTTGACTCTTTAGTCTATTTGAAATTAATTATTTAAAATGTGTGTTGTTCGTGCTGTTTCAAGAGATTTGTCATTCTCTTCAAATAAAATCATTGTGTCACACAAAGTCACAAAGATATTTATCAAAAAATATTTATCAGTGACTACATTTTTAAAATATTGGTATAATTGAAAATATGAACATAATGTGTACGATATGTAATATCACTGTAATAAAAATGATCACAAAATACCAGCACCTATAACACTGTTACACTGCCTTCACATGCATATGCATGCCATTATTTTCTCCTTCCTCTCTCTCTTTCTCGCTCCCTCCATCACCCTCCTCTGTCTATATCTCTCTCTCTTCCTTCCTCTCTGATTATCGTCAAGAGAGCATCTCATCTGTTTTGTGCAGATTTTTCTCTCTCTTACCGAAACCCTTCCCAGAATAAGCTCCTTTTCTCTCTCTCTCTCTCTCTCTCTCCCTCTGTAATTCTCCCTCCCTTGCTCTCTACCACTCTCTTTTCGGAGTAGTAGTAGTAGTAATACCCGCAGCAGCTGAATGGCATCACGGCTCCATCTACAACTAATGGAAAGCGACTCTCCTGTTGCCGTCTTCTGTCTCTCTTTTCTCCTCCTCCTCCTCCTCCACTCTTCTGCTGCATGCTGATTTGTTCAACGATTCAGAGGAGTTAACAGCCAGGCAAACATCCTAAATTCATTGAGATGTTATAAGAAAAAAGAAAAAAAGTGACGCAGGCGGTGGTTTAATAAGGATCCGTGGGCCAGCTGAGGACTGATCTGAGCCATGCAGATGGAAGGCAGAGCAGAGACAGAAGGCTGGCTGAGTTGCATCGGAGTGGAAGCTGTTGAATATTTGGATGTTTAATGGGCTACCGAACTGCTGCGACTCTCTCCTTTTGCAAGCCTGTGGGAGAAGAAGCCTACGAGGAAGAAGAAAAACAAAGAAGATGAGCTTTACACAGGAAGCAGGGGAATAGAGTGATCACCCCTCTTTCATGTAACATCTGACAGCTTCTCCAGGAGACTTAGTCTGTGCTACAGCACGCCTTCTGGGCTGCCTCTGCACCATGACCTCCTCCTCGTCGCAACACTACATAGCGAAGTCTCGGCGTGGGTTCACGCGGTGGATGGTCACAGACAGCCAAGGGGCCACCTTGACCCTGACCCCGCTGTGGTGAACTGCAGCTGAGGACCATGGTCCTACCGTCGCTGCTCAAACTCCTCAACGTTTTCCTGCACCAGTCGACCTTCACCAAAGCCACTGCCGCCGATCACTGCTGCCGCCCTTCCTGCTGCCTGGCTGCTCTGATGCCGCGCCCGCCCGGCCTGCCACTCTCTTGCCGCCGCGGGTGGGAGGTGAGAGAGCACCCACGACGTCTGCCCACCGAAGGGAGAGAGGTGAGACAGAGAGGGACAACTGAGGTGACTGAGGAGAGGTCTGGAGAAGTGAAAAGGGGGAGGACAAAGTGTAGGAATAAGTGTCTGCGTAAAGGGAAGAAAGTGTGTAGTAGACTAAGATGAACGATAGCTGGAAGGTTAAGACTGTAACATGCACACGGAAGTAGCATAAGAAACTTTGAGATTTTACTTTTACTGACTCACACTGTAAGTTCGTACTGAAAAACAGCAGTCACTTTAATTTGTTGAATTTGTCTATGAAGTTCAGTTATTGTACAGCTTTAAGCTATTTCAGAAGAGTTTATGGTTTTATGGAGTAGTTGGAGATTTGACATATTTCAGAAGGTTTTATGTGGTTTTTAGAGGCACATTTTCTTGTATCTCTCACCAGAAAACAAGGCTGGATTCTGTTGCAGTGACCTTTTAAATTTTACACTTCATTCTCCACGGTGGTGTAAATTGATATGAGCTCACCAATAAAGAGTGGAGGCAGCCCATCTGTCTAGTTTGTGGCTGTTGGACAGTAAGAAAATCCTCATCGAAGCTCAACCAGTAAGGCTT
Source organism: Oplegnathus fasciatus (assembly GCA_003416845.1). Lineage (NCBI taxonomy): Eukaryota > Metazoa > Chordata > Actinopteri > Centrarchiformes > Oplegnathidae > Oplegnathus > Oplegnathus fasciatus. Next base: position 227,223 of record NTHP01000625.1, read on the forward strand.
AAAGTATTTTTGCAAAGTCACAAATCAGCAGCATATCTCTTGAAGAAATACAGTAGGAACATTTGACAGTTGGATCTTTTGCTCAAGTGTTAATATCAGTCCCTTCATGCTGTTGTTGGTTTGTTTGTTGTCCTGCAGTATCTCAAGGCTAAAAGGAGTCACTTTCTATCATGTCAGCTTAACCAGCAGGACATCAAAGGGGCAAATGAAAAGTGAAGCCACTGTCCTACATCTGATATTTGTAATAAAAAGAGAGTCACGATTCCTCATTGAACTTAATCGGGCTAAAATCAGCTGAAATCTTAGTTGAATGAATTAATTTGTAGTTGTAATGCTGACGCACATGTAAAGGCTGTATATGAATAGCCTTCACATGTGCACTTCAAAGTGTAACAGTCAGTAACTGAGACGCAACTGAAAATGTGTCCCCAACTTAGTTCTTGCTTCCTGAAAACAACCGAGTCAGTGTATAACAACTGATGCTGTAAGGCTCATTTTGAACAGAGATCCACAAAAGAAACATGCTCAACCTGCACAACCTGCTCCTTCATGATTTTTTTGGCCTTGAGCAAAATAAACGCAACAGAGCGTATAGTTATTATGAAGTTAAGGGTTTTAAGACCTTTTCAGAGAGTATACTGTGTTAGAATAATAAAACACAACGTGGCTTTTCTTACTAGTATGAATTCAGTTGTGTCCTGTAGCTTGTCGTTCATCTGCTTTGACTAAGTGTCCTTGAACTTAATACCAGGCCCATCTCTTGACCTCTAAACTCCCCATGATTTAACTTTATTTGACACCGATACAGTGCTACAGATGGGACAACAGCAAGGAAAATACAAAGAATAACTGAAGCTCACTGAGCAGAAACATGTGGTTTTGATCGTATATACACGCATACACAGAAATACAAACCACAAATTGAGGTCAGATCTTTCTGCCTCTCGTCTCTCAAATACATCCAAGAGTCAAGGATCAATGGTCAAACATGGAGCGCATTTTCACCTACTCTGCAGAGTATGTAGTCGTGATCAGACTGGCAGTCAGATCCAATTTTGGCTCAGTCTCTCTCTCTCTTTCTCGCTTTTTCTCTCTCTCTGTCATTCTCTCTTCCTCCTACACAGCTTTCAGACAGGCCTGTTTGACACCTGAAAGCACCCTTAGTTTTAAATGTACCTGCTGCCAGTGTTAAAAGTTATGCAAGAGTTTGGCAAACCCAGAAATAGGACACAGCCATGGATCCCCATTACACAAGATGTTGTTTTTTTTTGTTGTTGAAGCCATTAAAACGAAAATCCACCCTCACAAATCTACAGTATCTTTGACCATACATGGGTGTGCTCTGTGTGCCAGCAGTTATTAACTAGAAACTGTTGCCATAATATCAGCCTTTGATACTGCCACACTAGTCATAATGTCTGTGTCTGTTTCAATGAGCAGCTCTGGATTTGCCTTGAACCTTGCTGGCTTTACATTTGCAATAGAAAAGTGTATGTTATCATTCTGTGTATGTCGTAATAGGTAAGTCGTGGAGAAAATAAAATATAGTGGTCAACTGTTTTTATTTCAAGGGTCCTCTGATTGACTTACATTATTCCACAGAAGCCCATGTGATATGATTTTCTGGCTGACATCTCCTTAACAATATTGTTGATTTTGTATTGGCTTGTTAACTTTGTATGCAGGGAGATAACAGAGAAAACTCTCCGCAGAATACTTCTTATCTACTTGTTGCAAAATTAATAAAAAAGCTAATTCCAACCGTTCAGTTTCTCTAAAGCTTTTATTGGAAAGACTGTGGGAATGAGCATCTCCAAAAGAGGCTATGATAATGGCTACATTCAGTATTGAAGACAATTAGAAGCCTGAAATCATTTTGTTGATTGCGTTCTAGTCGTTCAGGTGAATTTCGCAGGGATGCTTCTTTTACCTCATAAACAATCTTTGGCAGAGTACAGACACCAGCTTGTAGAGAGCACACAAACCCGACAACAACCAAGTTTTATTTTGGCCTGGCATCAAGTTACTCACAGAATTACGTTAACGTTAACGCCGCTGACGTTTTCATTTTAATCGGTAAAAGCAACGGCTAAAAATGAGAAGCTGCTAGCTGAATCTGTTATACACTGATCTTTGCTAATAGGAGAGGAGAAATAATTTTGGGTTTTGTTTTGTTTTTTAACTTTTGTTTGTATATATTTTTTTAATTGAGTGAGTATGGATCTGAATGAAATACATTCAATATTTCAACATCTTACATAATCGTCATTTCTTCAAGAAATTTTAGGATTTCACCCTGTTTGAATTGCTCATCTACAAGTACCTTACAGTCACATACGATTATCATATTGCATCCCCACCCATACAAACATATACATACTTATCACACACATACCCACCACCCACCTCCCACAAACACACACACACACGACAAACAGGACAAGATAAGGACGACACACAGGGTTTGTTAAAATTTATGGTTGCTGGGTGATTTGCGGCTCCACTCAATCTACAGCGCTTTGTAAATTGAGCTCTATATCTTGAAATTGTTTCTCTTTGTTGCTGTCTTCCGACATTGTCCTTTCAATGCTCAAGTAATATTTCATTCATTAATGTTTTCCATTTTTGAAATGTGGGTGCTTCCTTATTTTTCCAGTTTTGCAATATGAGCTTCTTATAAACTAATGACGAAAAAAGAATTTGCCATGCAGCTGGGTATCTTATTTTCCCAACATTTTGAAAGAGACAAATTGTTGGTGAAAATACTACTTTACAATTGCAGGTTCTTGAACTCCATCTTTCAGTGTTCTCCCAAGTCTTTCTAATTTTCTCACAATGCTAAAAGGCATGTGTGAGGGAGTCACCCTGAGTGCCACATTTGAAACATTTATCTGAGGAGCTGTTGTCAAACTTGCGAATTTTGTCTCCACTATAGTATAGTCTTATCATTAGTTTATACTGAATTAAATGTAAATTTTCATTAGTAGTAATGAGTAATGTGAGTTGTAAACATTCCTTCCATTTTTTCTTTGCATCTACCATACCAAGATCTTTATTCCATTTGTTATATATGTTTTGTAGCAGTTCTTCATTGCTCTCAGATTTGATAAGAATAAAATACATCACCTACTAATCGTCTCTTTTTATCCCTTTTTTTAGAATTTCCAATATCTCAGTTGGAACTCTATTTCAGAGGTCAAAGTTTTCTGTTATCCAGTTTTTCTATTGCAAATACTTAAAAAAAATTCTGTGTCTTTTTATTCTTTAGTTCCTGAAATGAAAGTACTGAATTATGGTTTATGATATCCGATATCTTTGGGATTCCACATTCCACGGATATAATTTCATTTGTTACAGTCGGAGTGAAGTGAATCCATGTATTTTGCCAACACGGGTATCAGAGCAGTCAGTCACTGGTGTGACCAAATCATTTTTCACGTTCACACACATTCCACAATCTACACTCACATGTAGTGAAATTCTCGCACTGTAGAGCCTGGCTGTCATTAAGGAGAGCAGCGCTGCAACACAAGCAGCTGAGGTGGACAAAACAAAATTAAGTTCAGGAAAGAAGGGGTCGGATTTGAATTGGTTTTATTTTAGCTGACACTGAAAGTATGTCCGGATCTGCCACAATACCGATCTTTAGGATCGGTTCGGGACATGCCCAGAAGTATTAAAAAGAAAGGGAGTTAGGACACGACTTTACGGTTCAAAGCATTGTAGCTACAGAGACCACAGAATGAGTGAGAGCCTTTCTTACAAACTGCAATCTGCCTCAAAAGTGCCAGTATGAATGTTATGTTATATGTTTACTTGGATAATTTATTGTGCATTATTGTGAAATTAAACATTTTGTCACCTTGCAAGAACCCCCTTTTTCAGAACTTTAACAATAGACCAGACTACCATATTTCCTCAAATAAGAGACAGTCGTCAAATAAAAGTTGGTCTCAAATAATGGCTGAAGGTGTGGTTGACACGAACAAGTAAAGGCCGACGCAATACAGGCCGGGGGAAAAAATGAGGGTGGATAAACTTCTGGTGCCTGTTATATAATGTGCATGCCAACTAAGCATGTACATTTCCATCACTTTGATTTAACGGAGTGTCTATTTGCACTAAGGTACGAACAGTCCCATTGCAGCTATTCAGCTATTTATACCGGGCCCCGTCTGCTGGCTACTGACACCTGGGTGCAAATAGCATCTGCCTTAATTTAATCAATTCAACAATAAATCATGCTATTTTCAACACTTTGTTGTTCTGGATTACTCATCTCAAGTGTTATTGTCCTATTTCAGTCACTCTGACTGTAAGACTGTTGTCGCAGCATTCAAGTGCCATAAGATGGCAGTAGTTTCCCCAGCACATTCCTGCAAATGTTTCACAATAAAAGCCTTGTCAAGAACTGAAGGGATTCTGTCCACTGAAACAGTAGAGGGTTTTTCATTCGAAACAGATACAGGAAGTGTTTAATTTGTATTAACAGCATTATACAGTAACTTTAACAGGGCAAACAAGAGCGGATCAGAAAACAACGAGGCAAATAAAATTATCAAACAGAGGGAATTAGAAATAAAAGCCTGCCTCTAATACAAGCTCACTTCAAATAAAGGCCCGGTACCTTCAGCAGTTGAGGAAAATAAAGGCCCTGGCCACCATTTGAGGAAATCCGGTAAATTAGAATGAGATACAATGAGTATGATCCTTTAGGAGGTAGAGGAGGTCGTCCACTAATCTGTGGTTCGATCCCGGCTCCTCCAGTCCATATGTCGAAGTCAACCCCAGATTGCTCCTGATGGTTGTGCCATTGGTGTGTGAGTGTGTGAATGGGCGAATGGTATGTAATGTAAAGCGCTTTGAGTAGTCAGAAGACTAGAAAAAGCGCTATATAAGTCCATTTACCATTTAGAGCCTTGAGGGAGGAAAGTTCCCTGCAGACAAACATGTTACTGTTCCACCACTCACAGTCCTCATATACATACTCAATTAGACAAAGCAAAGCCTGGTACCTAAAGTAGGGAGGATGAAGGGAACGGGAAGATAGAGGGAGAGATGCTGGGACACAGAGGGAGAGGTAGTGTAACCCTGGCGTTCCCCGACTCCCACACATGTTGTATTGTACATCATGCCTGAAGCGATTTTTCAAAGACACACCATTCTCCCTGCCAGCTCTGAGAGGTATGTCTATGAGTGTACACAGTCAGTTGCCTTTGTAGACTTGTACTTCTTGCTACATAATTGAACTACTGCTGCACTTTCTTTCCAGGTGGAATTATTTAGAAGAATGAGTGTTGCCCCTCAAGTTGTTGCAGTACTAAAGAAAGATAAATGCATCTATGTACTTTATATTTGGGTGTGCAGCCACTCTAACTTATAACTGATGTCAAGTAAAGCCTCTGGGGAAAAAATCTGACTGATATCTCCTCTGCATGCTTTCCTGGCTCGGCTCGGCTGGGATTAAGAAACCTTCTGAGAACACTTAATATGCTCCCCGCCCCTGTCACCCAACTGGGAGATAGCTGTATTTTCTAGTGAGAGGAGACAGAAAGGGCGGGGAGAGTAGCAAGGGAAGTGAGGGAAGGAGGGATGCAGAGAAAGAGAGGGTGATTGTGGATTCTCTGTGCTGCTGGGATTCGACTTTCCCACCAGGAAGCATCACTTGAGTGTTACCCAAAACTGGGCCTTGAACACAGGGAATGTGATATTCAACATGTTATTGAACATTCCTACCAGTGGTGCCACTACCTTCGCTAGTTGTGTGTTGTTCTGTGATACAAACAATAAGAGGAAGTGGGGGAAGGGCAGAGGAAGAGGGGAAGGTAGGAAGATGTAAGTGGGTAGGTTGGCATGTAAAGAGAACAACAGGAAGGATCCAATTTGGTGTCTGAGCCATCACAGCCTGTCCACAGCTGCTCCCTGCACTGTTGTGTAAATTCGGCACCCAAGTGCCTTCCTGAAATCACCTCAAAACAGTTCCCAAATCCATCCATCCATTTTCAGCCACTTATCCGGGGCTGGGTGACAGTGGCGGCAGGCTAAGCAAGGTAGTCCAAACGTCCCTCTTCCCAGCAACGTTTTCCAGCTCCTCCTGGGGGATCCCAAGGTGTTTCCAAGCCAGATGAGATATATAATCTCTCTAGCATGTTCTGGGTCTATCCCAGGATCTCCTACCACTGGAAGGAAGATAGCTGGGAAAAAGATACAAACAATTACAGTTTGCTTCAAAAACATACAAACACGTATCCGTACAACACACTGCTACTGGTCTCTACTCGTGCATCGCCCCCATCAAAAATAAGACAGTTACAGATTCAGTACATGGGAAGTTGATATATGAGTGAAACAAATGTCAAAACATTCTTCCTCACTGCTGCAGCTGGTACCAAACAGTAGCAGCACCTAATCCGTGAGCTCTCTCACTCACTCACTAAAGTGACTCATTCTATCATCATCCTCTGCCACATTTAAACTCACCACATGATCTCGTGAATTTGTGAAACTCAGTTATGCCACACATGATCTGAGTGGTTTAAAAATCTATTTTCATATCTCTTAAAAAGTGCAGTTTATGCTCTGTGAATCAACTAAAGGTAGACCACTGACAGATGTAACTGCAGGATATTTTGACAGTTTTATATACTGAAAACTATAGTCAGATTTTGGTCGGTTCTCAAAATGAGGTTTGATACCCAGTACTAGTCAAGAGGAAATTTTGTCCGGTGAGAACACAACCTCTTGCCTAATGAGGTAGATATTGGACTGTTAGGCACATAGTGTAGTTTTATTATATTTTGCTGTTTTCAAAACTCCAAAGAACAGGACACATAACTTATTTTGGATACATATTCAGTTCAATTCAATTCAATTCAAACCTTTATTTAAGACTCCGAAATCCCAGGTGCTGGGATTAGCTCTAAATCCAGACTGGTATGGACTTAAAACTGAGTGACTTGCAAGAAAAGACTTGAGTTGGTTGTTTACCAAAGATTGCAGGATTTTTGCTAAGCAAGGTAGTTTGGAAGTAATTATTTAAGTCATCTCTATCACCACTTTTATGTAAAGGAATCACATGGGCATTTTATAGTGGCCTTTTATTGTGACCAGCCCAAGGCACACCTGTGTACTAATCATACAGTTTAATCAGCATCCTGATATGCCACACCTGTCAGGTGGATGGATTATCTTTGCAAAGGAGAAGTGCTCACTAACACAGATTTAAACAAATTTGTGAACAAAATTTGAGAGAAATATACCTATTGTGTGCGTAGAAAAAGAAAAAAGATTTTTTTATTTCAACTCATGAAAAATGGGAGCGACTATATTTATGTGTTTATATTTTTGTTCAGTACATCTATTTTAGAGAGAAAGAGTGTCACGGTTATTAAAATGTATCGGACTTACATTACATCCGATATCTGATACAGCCAAGCTACTGTAGCTTTCATGTTTCGCTGGACCCGCGTGACTGCAGTTTCCATAGGAACGCAGCCGTCTAGGCATTCGTCATATGGAAGTGGGCGTGGTTTCATCTAAAGTAGGTTGGAAAAACGATTGACACGTTGCGGTCAGACATGTGGGTGTGGAGCGCAGTCACTTGCTGATGGTATTAAAAACAGAGTACAGTGTGGACTACATATACAAGTAGCTGTTCTTGCAGCATTGCTGTTTTATGGTGATGCAAACCTCATAGGTATTTTGACAGACACAAGGGAGATTAGGAACCTTTCAACTATACAAAATATAAAAATATTTATCATAGACTTTCAATCAGCTTTAAATGGATATGAATGTAGTCTTTTGGAATGTAGCCTCACCTGCTTTACAGTACTTAAAAACACCAACTGATGTTAGTTTCCCCATTCATCCAACCCAACCTCTGCAATTCAATGTCATTGCCTCGTTCATGCACACAACAGCTTACCAGAGCTTCTGTTTATTGGATTTGGTTTCTCACAAAAGCTAAATATGATTTTCCAGACTCATTCATGCACATGTACAGTCATGCATCCACACTATGTATGCTAGAAAAATGTGTGAATCAGTGTGTGCGGATCAGGCCAAGTGTTTCTGGGATGTCAGTGACTTGGATAATAATCTGTGAATTAGAACGGTGCTTAGTGAAGCAAAGGGCTGTGAGACAAAGAGGCTAGCTTTGTACCCATGTACCAATCCCAGAGGAACCACAGGACATGTGAGCACCATTGTGTGTATGTGTGTGTGCCTCTGTATTTATAGGCATGCTACAAATGATGTCATAAGTGATCCCTCTCTCAGTCACTGTGTACAGTACACGCCCATTACACAACAACGTTCATATAAAGACTCACAAACACTCACAAGCACCAATTCACATATGTGTCATATTACATGCAGCTAACTGCTTATACGCACACTCTGTGATTCGGTGTGATTGCTGCGCATATGCAAAACAGTTGTTGTCCAACAATGGACTGTACATGATGATTGCTAGGTCAAGCAGCTCTTATTTAGACAGCGAGACCATCCATCCATGGAATGCACTGGACCAAATCTTTTTATCTATCCATTCCACCATCTTCTGCCCCACTTTCCTTCCTGAGCTCTCTTACAGGTTCCTGTAAGTCATAGTGTCACAGCAGTTGTACTTCTCACAATGTATATCAGATGGTATTCAGAAGAGAATATCGTGTATTGCATTGTCCACAGTTTTTATACACTGTAGACAGGGCTTGGAAAAGAGCATTAACAGGATGTCTGAGGAATTATTAAAAATTTGACCAAGAATGTTCTTTCTTGACCTCTGGAGACAGTATGGTAAACAGGATCTAAACATAAAGGTCCACTTACTAGAGTTCTGAGCTTTCAAGCACATCTCGCGCTCTCCATTCAGTGACTAGAACTGGCTCAGGTGTCACCGTGTGGCCTGATCAGGGGTCTAGGTCATCGACCAGGAAACAATGGATGCGCAGAGAAAGATCAAGGAGGCCATTCATATGTGATGCCAAAGGCCAGCCTTCATGTGACCAGAGGACAAGAGTTAAGCCCCCTTCACTCAAAAATATGTTTTACTTGTTGTTATTTCTCTTGGATGTTTGACATTGATGTGCACAGTGATGTATGTGCAGTTTGTCACTAGAAGGCGGTTTTCAAATTATTCTGCTGAAAGGGGAATATGTCTCTGTGCTGACCTTAAATCTGAGTTTAAGATGTGTACGTACGGGCAGGATTTTGTGACGTCACAACTAGTTTGGAACCAGTCGTTTTTCAATCATACATTAAACATTTCCAAAGCTCACTGCACAAACATAGAACATACCATAAGTCTTCCATTGACTATATGTATGTCCCTCTGTGGCTTCACATACCAGCATCTTTTATTCAAGTGGCCTGATTCCATAGTTTGAACTAATGCATGACGGCATCCTCTGATCCCTTTAAAGCCACATGAACAGCAGCTATAGTTTTGTCCCATCAATGTTGCACAATGTGTACTCTGCAATCAGTGTCATGTGAACAGAATGTAAAGTGTAAGACCTTTTTATATATATTTTTCTTCTGCAAACCTGGATAATACAACAACAATGTCTCCCAAAAGGGCAGGGGGGGGGGTCTCTCATGGATGTTTGCTTTCATCAACACAGATTAAAACCCCTGACGGGTTCTTGTTGAACTGCAGTTTCTGGACTTAAGGCCACCATATCTCTAGTTTGAATATTAGTAGATGAAAGCAGTTTTTCAGACAAAGAGAGAGGAGATTAAAAACTTAAAGCTCAGAGTCGACTCTGAAGACTCAGAAGTCTCCTCTCACTTAAATGCGTTTTTTGTTAAAAATGCGCATTTGTGTGCAGACCGTATCTCAGCAGCCCCTCAGCTTTTGTAAGATCAAGACTCAGAAAGGGTTAAAAGAGAGAGACGGAGATGGAGCGAGATGAGATCACGGAAGAGATACGGGGACAAAGACAAAGAGAGATGGAGTGAAAAAGATAGCCAGAGAGAGAGAGAGGAAGCGCTGATGGTGCTGATGAATATTGGAGGAGAAGGCTGTGGTGAGGAGGAGGAGGAGGAGGAGAGAGATTGGGGCTGAGGAAAATATGCTCTTTTGTTATGTCTTAATGGGAACGGAGCTTAAGAGAAAAAGGTCAGCCAGGACTGCAGTTGAGGTGATAGGCAGATATAAAACTCATACACATACACAGAGATGCCGGCATACTCATACATATGCATAATTATAAGCACGGATACAAACACAGCACAGTATAATATGCACACATAGGTTGTTCTATTTTATTCAGCTGGTGTTTTTGTCGGTGTGAAATGGAAGACCTGTCATTTCTAAAACAGTAAACAGTCAGTTTGAAATACCTCGGACAAACGGGTACCATGACAGAAATATTATTTGTTTTTGAGACATAATTAAAGTTTGCCTGCAGTACTTTACAGCTAACACAACAGGTGGCAATAATCTATTTGTTGTGAATTATTAATACAGTGAGTTAATTTCTGATGTGAAATCAAATTACCTCTGGCTCAGAAACAAACGGACTTTAGTCTCTTTTATATCTGAAAAGAAAAAGGGTGCTTTGGCTGAGAGTATTTAGAGATCAATTCAAGAGGTGCCTTTGTGGGGGGAAATGGAGCTGCTTTGTGGCAAAACAGAGATTGGAAATATCCAAAACTACTTTCTCCTACAACATTATTATTCCTTTTTAGAAAATGTTTTGTTGCTGTTTTTTTACAATTTCATCTCGCAACATGAAAAATACAGATGCATTGCAGCTGCCCTGATATTCTAGAGGACATGGATTTATTTTAATCCCTATATTGCCATATATATATTCTGTATATATGAAGGCATCATTGTGGAAATGTTATTTGTATAATATTTTTGAAAAAACCTTGAGAATCTGATACTTTATACTTTTAATTGATTTTCTCTTATGGCTTGCACACACACTTTTTTTACTTTGAAACCAGCAACCTTTTAGTGAGTTTGTCTCATTCATTCAAAACTGTTGGGACTCTTTGGATTTAACAGCACCGCATTCAAGGCTAGAAGACATTATTGTAGCCACATTTTATGTAGATTTAAACGGATTTGTCCTTTTACATTTGCTAGAATAATCCAGTATTCTTTTCCCTCTGTATTGTCCAGACGGCAGTGGCTGTCCTGTCCACTGACTGTGAACTTATCAGCCAACACTATCTATTAATATCATACTAGTCTTTTGGTGAAAGATAAAGCTGCTGGCCAATGTCAAAACCTTATGCCCTCATGTGTGTTCATGAGTGTGCCTGCACAGCAGTGTGTGTATTATTGTTGTAAGATGCAAAAATTAGTGGTCCAGACGTTTATCTGAAATGGAAGTGTTGGAATAAGGCTGTGGAAAGGTTAGGGTGGGATTTATCCATTTAGCTGACGGGCTCAAGTTCAGGGCGACAGGAGCGGGAATGAAAGAAAGTTAGCATTTAATTGTGTATGTGTGGGTGCTTGTAATCCCCTTTACATGTCATATAACCATGCATTTTATACCCAGATTATCTACAGCTGGCTTTAAAGTGTGTTTGTGGTAAACACAGTGGAATGTATTCCTCGTCATGCCAGGATACAGCCTGACATGCACATCATCCGCTGTCGGAATATTTCCATCCTTTGAAGCTGGCAGTGAACACCCGTCCTCCATCCTCCAGGACCCTGACAATCCTTTTTTGACAGGCATGTTACTCTCTGCCACCTGATTTACATGGTCTCTCCAGTTGGGTGTCTGCACAAAAACTTCACAAGTGCCCATTGGCGCCAGCTTGGGTTAAACACTAAGGGTGAAAAAAATGTAGGTAATGTTTGATGATGTCATGTCGTAAGGAGACTTTTTGCGTGCTCCAACCAAGTTTGGGTTGCTTTTGGTAGTAATGGCTATAATGGCCTGCAGGCGCGGAATTGTTCTTTTCAACATGCAAATATCAACACTCGTGTTCTCTGGTGCGCCATTTTCGTTTCGATAGCCAAGCCTAAGGAAACAGCATGATAATTATTGAACAGGTTGGTGAGAGAGGGTCTGGCTGAAATCTACCAGCAGACATTGACCCAGCTAATTCTCGCCAGAGAGGAAAACACAGTATCAACGTGGTACAGCATGTGGAGAGCAAACAGAATAGCCTATTAACCTTAAAACCAGGCCATCACATGGAGATGAAAAAATATGTTGCCAACTGTAATGTTGTCTAATTTTTAACAAAGAAACTTTTATCAAATTATATTTATTGCTACCTCACGAACTCGGTGGACACACGTTACAGCAAGCATGGTCTTTTTCTTCTTCTGTCGGTAATCTTTCAAGACAATCTATCTGTAGTTTGTAGCTCTAGACCAAATGCTGCCTTCTAGTGGTCGAAGTAGTATTACAGATTCTTATCGCTATACTACAATCGAAAGCTCAAGTTAGCTAAACGAGGCATTAATGTGCTCTTAGTACATTTGTTTCAGTCCATCATAAATCATAAATATCTCAGCTAATTTCTGGTGAAAAGGTGGTGTGTGTGTGTATGTTGTGTTTGTGTGCAGTCATTCAGCAGATTGAGTTAGGATCTATGTACACATAATCACCTTTACCAAACAGATCTGATTTGATAATGCATTATTAAACGGGTATCAAACAGATGAGCTATTGCTCCCAAAATAACAATCGTGTGCTCTTCAGTGCTGGCCACTCCGTTTACTGTGGAAATTGAAGCCTCTGAAATTTTTATATGCTTCTTTCACAGTTGTTTGAACATTGTGTGTGCAAGGGCAGGCCCTTTCTGATACTGAGTATGAGCATGATTGAGCAGTGCTGTTTGACAATGTATGAAATATTGACCAGTTGTTCATCGTGAAATATTGACCATGTTTGCCGAAGCTTTCCAAGCATCACAACTGGGGGAAACTGAAGAAAAGCAGGTGTTTTAGAAGAAAACTCACTCTTTTCTCAACAAAAAAGCATTCTGAAACAAAAAAAAATTACTTATTTGAGTAATGATATAACATGATTAAAGAAGGAAAAATGGACAAACACAAACAAACAATAAACAAGAATAAAGTCAGTGATGTGTTGACTGACTTTTTAGCTCCTCCTGTGTCTTTCTTTATATTTGTCCCCCTCGGCTCTGTTTCTCCATCCTTCTCTGTCTCGCCCACTGGCTCTCCCTTTCACACACACTCTCTCTCTCTCCTTTTTGCTCAAGCTCTGTGTGCGCTCCAGCTGTTTTTTCTCTCTCTTTCTCTCATTCTCTCTCATATTTCTCTTAATCTCCTATTCTCCCCCATCTCTTTGTGTCATTTTCTAAAACAAATCTATATTATGTCAAAGTGGTGGTGTAACTTAACGCTTCAGAGTTCGCTTCGTCAGAGTTAAAGGATTAACATGAACGTTATCCACTTGCACGAGCAGTCGATACTGACTAGCAGCTGTGTACAGCGTGCTAACCTCGACAACCCAGCTGTATTGTAACGTATAGCCATCCTTACTAGCTAGGCTTCTTAAGTGCTTGCTAACTTATTTAAAGAGTTGGGTCTCTGAGATTGACAGCGTTGTGTTAAGAACATAGATAGAGTGTGCACAGAGAGGAGGGGCTATCACAGCTGAGAGAGAGAGAGAGGGAGAGAGAGAGAGAGGCAAGGAGGGGCTGAGCGAGTCAAAAGTTCTGCAACGAAATAAGATTTTACCCATTTTAAATAGTAAAAAAAATAGAAAATCAATATGTGGCAGTCAATGTTGATATTGTGGCGGGCCGCCACAAATAAATCAATGTATGGGAAACACTGCATGCTTCGACTGTAATTGGTTTTTTTTTCAAGTTTACACCCATCGACACAAGCATCTCTGCCAAATGAATCTCACACAATGTGAGAAATGGAATCCTCCCAAACCATCAACACCCTCACCGAGAAGATGGATGGTGCATGTTGCCTGACTTTACAAAGTTTTCAACAGGCAGGATGTCAAGTTTGATAAAAGCCACAGTGTGACTACAGAGAGCTGAACCGAGAGGTGCCGTAGGGTCGTCCAGTTCTAAGGAGGGTTGACAAAGATATTTTTAAATTATGTCTGGTACTTTGTTTGATCAGACACAACTAAAGGAAGTTCTTCTAAGTTAGATGGAACTTGCACCAGTAAGTGGTGTTATACTGTAGTTACCAGTTGCCTGTAAAATTCTCAGGATGTCAGTCAACGGTGATGATGTACAGTAGCTTTTTGGCACATTTCACAGTGACACCTCCGCTTTTGTTGCAAATTAGAGAAGATTAGATGCAAGAGAAAAGAAACTGTTTCTTTTAAGTGCAAAAGATACAGAAAGCAGGTTGTTCAGGTGCACTTTGACTTTCCAGCTTTCACTTCTTTTCTTTTGATTTTGCTTTGTGTGCAAAGCCTTCTGTATATACCATGTGTGCAGATGTGTGGAAAGTGTAAGGCTCAGTCTTCTGCACCAATAGGAGATTTGATTGAAGATTAATGACGGAAGTGACTTTGGCTGTTCAGTTGCCTGCAAAAAGGTGAGTCATCACCTTCAGAGTCCTCAACTTTAGACTCAGTCAGTACTGTAACCTTGTCCTTCTTTGTGCTGCTTTGTAATTGGGCACTTATTCAAATTCTTTACCTTCTTTGATCAGTTCTACTGAGAAAAGTTTGTTATGAAGAAATCTCGTCAGATGAGGTGTAAGGTGTGAAACACTTGACCATCTTTGTGTGTCATTTCCTTTCTCCTCTCTATATTTGTTATCTCTTTATCGCTCCATCTTTCTTTTAATTTCCTTCTGTAGAGTACTTAATCTTCTGTCTCTTAACTTAATTAAACTTTAAAAATTGGTGCCCACAGTGTTGTGTAATATTAAGGATTTCTGCATTTGGAAACAAATGTATCCCCTTGTCCTTTACATCACTCCTGTGTCCTCATTAAAGCAAATGAATAAATAATAAGGAGAATAGACTTCTAAAATTGTTATATTACCTTTCTATTCTGATGTTCTTACTGAAAGTTGACATTGCAGTCAAGAGACTAAGACAGGTTTGATGGTTTAGCAGGTGCATACCATGTATATGACATTGTGGGTTTAAATTTGATTTATATCTTGATCTCCTCTTATCTACTCTCCTGTCACTCTAAACTATAAAGTGTCACATAAAGTAGATCTGACACTGCAGCAGTTTAATGGACAGTCTGAGCTTTGGCTTGCATTTGAATTTGGCTTTGTCTGCATGTAGCCTGTACTATGTCAGCCAAGACTTCAAATGGCCACTAAATGTCTAATTTATTTATTTTTTTCAATACTTTTAAGCCAAGCAGTTAAATGAGAAAATTCAACAAACTCAACCTGACCTAAACCCGGTATGTCAGATGCAGTCCAGGCAAATTCCATCAGTTTCAGGGATAAATGTCAAACTCCAGCAAAGATGATGTGTTTCGCTGATGATGCTGCTGTCTGCTGGACCAGGGATTCCACTCTGTCGACTGTAGACTGATGCCAGAAAGAAACATCTTGTTGTGGGTTTAAGTGAGAAAAAACATATCGTCTTCATAGCACAGGCGGTCAGCTCTGTAAACTGCCCCCCCCCCCCCNNCCCCCACATTGCCCCAATTCCTCTCCCTCCAGTGCTGTCCTCAAATACAGCTCTGCTCTATCTGCACTTAAATGTGTCCTGACATCTGCACTTTTAACAGTCCTCATGGCAGTGTTTTTTAGTTTCATACAGATAGCTAAAAATAACCTGCAAGATACTCCAGAAGGGAACGCACAGCTGAGAGGGGCACTTGACTGAACTGTAGGGGTGTGCATGCACATGTGTGTTTACAGGTAGTATTTGTGTCTGCTCACGATTGTAAACGTGTGTTAACATGTGCTTGTCTGGATACAGATGTGTTAGTGATACTTGAGATAATAGATATAGGTACAGTATGCCTGATATATTGCACTTAAAATGCCTGAAACAAAAGTAGAGGCCAGAAAAGCAAAAGATGACCCTCTGCATTTAATCTGTTCACTTTTTAAGACTAAAATATCTCAACAACTACTGGATGGATTGCAATGACATTTTGTACAGACATTCTTGGTCCCCAGATGACGAATCCTATTGACTTTGATGATCTCCTCCATCCTGAAGCTGACATTTGTTGACATGACAACTATTGAATGGATTGCCATGAAATTTGGTATATTCTTGTTCCCCTCAGGAAGCTTTGTCATCACTTCGGTGCAAATACCTGAAAAGTTTCAAATGTACTATATGTTTTGTGCTAATTGCCAAACGTCGGCATGCTAACATGCTAAATTAAGATGGTCACCATGGTAAACATTATACCTGCTTGACATCAGCATGTTAGCATTGTCAGTGTGAGCATTTAGCTATAACCACCCCTGTGCCCAAGTACAGCCTCACAGAGCTGCTGTCATGGCTGTTGACTCTTAATCTTGTTGTATGAAGGGAGGCAGTCGCTGCAGCACAGCAGTCCTGTATGCTCTTGTTCTTACATGTACTGTATGCCATGTGCTATGGTGGCTAATTGATAACGTACATAAACCAAGTTGGCATTATTGTATTCTCCATAAAAGAGATGAAGGCAGATAAGATCAAGAAATTGATTAGACTCAAATCAAAAGATGTTTCAAGTTTGGTAATTGTCCATTAGATAATTCATACAATTGCCAAAAAAGCTTAAGTACATCTCTATGAACATTATGCAGTAGAAGTGTGATTTTATGTAAGCAGGAACTTCCATACAGAAATACTTGGAAAATAAAGCCTCTGAAGGAGCCAGAATTCTGAAGAGCTGGCTTAGATATGAAACAGCTGGCTCAATTACAGAGAGGATACAGTGAAATATTTCTCATTTATAATAAATCAAGCAAACTTTATCTTGCCAAAGTTTGGTATGTATAAGAACAACTCCTGGGAAAATACAGAGAGAATTAGGGATATCAGATTCTCACATACCAGATGTTTTAGGGATTGTTTAATCACAAGTACATAAATAAAGTTTGCTATTGGGCCACAGTAGGTGAAGAAGAGATGGATAGTGGAATAGAGAAAAGCAAGTATAAAAGCACGAGGGAGGAAAGGCAACTGAGAGTCAAAGAGGAAAAAAAGAGGAAGAGGGAGAGAGTTTAAAGGGATGAAAAACCGGCCATTCAAGCAGGAGAAGAAAGGAAGGTGAGACGGGAGGCAGGATGAATGGTAATAGGTAACAGGATGAATGAAAAGTGACTGGGCTGCTGGCTGTGTGGAAGAAGAGAAAGAGGTGGAAAGGTCGAGTGAGGACTGCCGGAAGAAAATGTGAAATTAGAAAAGAAGAGAGATTTTTGCAGGTCAGGGGGAGACCAGGAAGAAACAGGAACAAGAGAAAGTGGAGTAAAGTGTAATGGAAGCTAAATGGAGTGAATCGAAAAAGAAACACAGAAGTGAGAGGAGGTTAAAGGAAGTGTGCCAACCGGGAATATAGGAGTATAATATTTCAATCACAAAACAAGACTTTCTTGCATTGTTTTACCTTGTCTTTTATAACTTCTGATGTGTTTTGTTTTACTCATTTCATTTTATGATACTTGTTTTTACTTGATTGTTACACATTACACACATTCTATCTTCTCTCTGGAGGTTGTGTTGGAACTCGTCAGTCTGCTGTACTTGGAAAACATATACAAATAGACATTTGCACAAATAATTTCTTATTTCTTAATACATTTTTAGTGATTACCTTCTTATAGATCGGCTGTCCAGTGAGTGGCTGGACAATATAATATCAACACTTGCCAATGCAATACGAACCTACACAATATGTAGAGTGACTCTGTACCCAAGCATTAGATTTGAAATTTGAAAGTGCTGATCTGCAGTGTGATGGGTGTTTAGGGGCACTTACAACCAATGTTACATGTAAGACCCCAGTTTTAGGACACTTCTGGACAACAATCCTTGACATACAGACAAGGCAACCAAGCAATTTCCCTATGGCCAAACAGAGTAATGTTCAAGACTCGCCAAGTTGCGCATTACATGCGACAGTGTGGAGTCCCGGTTCAACTCACTGGTCGAGGCCAAAGCATACACAAGAACCATGCCAATGCCAACACTGGAGGATGGCTCAAGTGCTAGCTAGCGCTGTGTGGGATGTCTCCATAATTCAAGTCGGCATTTAAAACGGTGGTTTAACCCATATAGGCTAATAATGAACCGGTAACAGGCTTCCAGTTTTATGATTAATTGTGTTTGAGTAGAGTACAATCGGCCACATCACCATCCATTGAAACATTTATTTTGGATAGGCTAGTCTAGTATAAAACAACAAAATCACAGTGTATACAGTGTACGTCGTGTAGATTGTAGAACAAAAGTGAAGAGTATTGATCCAGGAGAACACAGAGCAACTTCAGGGATTGCCCCAATAGGTAGTACCTGAGCCACACCATCTCCTCTCCACCATGGAGACCTGGAAAGAGGACCACACAAACACACATGAGACAAGCACAGCACAGACACAGATAGAGACGTGATAACATGCAAACTAGGGAGAGAGATAGAGAGAGAGACAGAGGTCCCAGGACGGCCGATGGTCCTGCAGAGAGAAGCCTGAGTGAAAGAGTGCACAGCTTGCTGGCTTGCGGGAAACAAGAACAAAAACAGCAGAGGGTTAGAGGAAAGTACCACCTCTTCCTTCCTAATCTGATGTGAACACCTCTGAATTTAAATTTGAAGTCAATAATTAAACCTCACACTCACCATTTCATTTTAAATCCAATGTGTTGGAGTACAAAAATGTGTAACTCTTCTAATACTTTCTGATTGCATTGTAAATCTCATACCATCTAAAGCTTATACTGTTTTATTTTTAGAGACTGTGTCAGAGAGGGAATGATTCAGCTGTAGGCCATAGTTTTTGTGTTGTATTGGATTGCATTATATTGTAAGGTTTCCCTCATATTTTGATACAAGTGATACATGTGACAACATGGCGGCAACAATATTTTCCTCAATAAGCTACCTACTTGTAATTTCTCTATTCAGTTATTCCACTGTTTAGTGGTGCATACATCCATACTCTGTTTGTGTGAGTACAGTATGAGTGAAAGACAGTTAAAACTGACTTCTGGATTTATCACTCGCGTTCTAATGCTCAGTTTTTTTTTCTGCCCATGCTTTTAGGACAGCAACCAAGGTTCTGCAGTTCACTGTGTGATTCTATTAAGCAGAGACACAAGGCAGGCTAGCTAATGCTGCTTAATACTGATTCATTCCTGCTCTCATCCAGGGCGAGTGCAGTGCAGACGGTGGAATACATTACTGCAAGTAAAGCTACTTAGAACTGCTCCATAATCCAAGACGTCATGCCTGGCGTGTGTTTGTGTTTGAATGTGTTTGTGTGTGAGGCGAAAGATGGAGGAAAAGGATCTGTGTATGTGTATGTGTGTTTGTATATACTGTATGTGTATGAAATATGGTTATATGCGGTTCCTTGTCACATGCCACTTTTGAGTAAAAGCCCTCATGTCAGAGCCACTGGTACAGAGAAATAGAGGATGTGACTGGAATCATGGTTGCCAAGTGTGTGTGTGTGTCCATATGTGTGTGTGTGTGCCTACATCTATACATTATTCTGCATTTGCATATCTAGAATGACTGTGTGTATGTGTGTGGGGAAACAGGCTGCTGCCTGGGAGGGTAACCTTAAGAGGGTCAGTGCCTTCAGAACAGTTCTCGTCATCTTCAGTGGACACTGGCTCTATCGCTGTAATTGCAAAATGCTGTTGTTGTAGCTGCTGTGTAAGCACAGCACACATGCCATGGAAGTCGATGTATATTTCATGGAGCTGCTATATGCACTCAGGCTGTGTACAAGTGTGTGTGTTTGTGTGTGTGCATAGTTTGCATGTTTGTCAACTCATTTTCAATCACACTACCGCTTTATGTGTACAGTCTCATGGTGATATAGTCTATTATTCCTTTATCTCCTCCCTTTTTCTGTCATTCTTCCTTTTCTTTACATTTTCTCTCTGCCTTCATGCTTCCTTTACCCTTCTTCCTCTTCTATTTCTTTCTCTCAATCCTCCCTCCCTCTTGTTTTGCCTCATCACTTGCCTTCCCTCCTTCTCTGTCTCCTGTTATTCAATGCCCCTCTGTCCCCCTCTCTCTACCAAGGTGCTGTCTCTGGGTGCAGATGTGTTGCCAGAGTACAAGCTCCAGGCTCCTCGCATCCACAAGTGGACGGTGTTGCACTACAGCCCCTTCAAGGCGGTGTGGGACTGGCTCATCCTGCTGCTGGTCATCTACACCGCCATCTTGACACCCTACTCGGCCGCATTCCTCCTCAACGACCAGGTGGGATCTCATCTTGGGATAGAATCATTAATCAACCTTGCTGTCAAGTCAAGTAAATTTTGTTTATATTGCCTGATCACAAATCATAAAATTCCTTCAAAGGGCTTTAAATCTACACAACACACGATCCTTTAGACACGACTAAAGGATCTCAGGATGGTATGTTGTATATGCAAACATGTGCTGTGATTGGTTGCCCACTTAAAGGAAAACACACATTGTTGTACAGATTAGCTTGTGTGGTTACAAGTTTGACTACACTTTTATCATCATGGATCCATGATAATACAATGTGTAATGGGGGTCAAATTGATATTACAGACACAGACACAAATACACACACATCCGCACATATTCACGCATCCCCTCTTCATCCAACCATTACCCCTGTGTGGCTCATTTTTTTCTTTTTGTAACTCACTACAATAATTTTTAGAATACACTAAAATGACTTTAATGCACAATTTAACATCAGTCCTCTGTTTCTGCACACTTTGTCAGAGATGCTACAAAATCTATTTCAAATTCTAAGATAAGATAAGATAAGATACACCTTTATTGATCCCCAGCGGGGAAATTCAGTTGTTGCAGTGCTACAGGACAGAAATAAATACACATAAGTATAGAAAGTAACAGAAATAAATAGTAAGAGGTACATAAACTAAAATAAGAACAGAATGAAAAGTAGATGTACAATGTGTTTCTTGTAATATGTTTTTGTGTTGAAGCACCGTAGCTTAACCTAAGACTTGGATTCTGATGAAAACCCCGTTTTTGTGCCACTTCTTCATGTTTTGTCTACATATGTATGCAAACCCTTAATGCTAATCAATTTGAAGGAGGTAATCACAGAGAACTGTTCTGTTTTTAGAGTATTAGATTATAATTCTCTCCACCTGTCTTTTTTTCTACTCTACTCTCTTCTCTTCTTTTTTCTTCTCGTCTTATCTCTTGTTATCTTTCCTCTTCTCTCCTCTTTTCTTGTCTTCTCATCTCTCCTCTCCTCCCAGGAAGAGGTAGCCATGCAGAGATGTGGTTACTCCTGCTCTCCTCTCAATGTGGTGGACCTCATAGTGGATATCATGTTCATCATTGACATCCTCATCAACTTCAGGTCAGACTTTAGACACATGAATATAATAGTAGAAGTAAAAATAGTTGCAGTGTTACTTGTTCTAGTAGAAGCAGCTTCAGCAGTAGCAGTAGTCAAATTAGTCGTAGTAAATGCAAAAAAATGATGCAAGTCTAATTCCCAAATCCAGTGCTTTGTCCTCATTAATCTGTTATTAGAGCTGATTGTAAAAGAAGCAACTCTGGTAGTAGCATTAGTAAAAATAGTTCATGGTAAATGGTACAAAGTGGTTTTCACAGTAGCAGTGGTGGTGTCAAAAGTGTTAGAATAACAATGACTAATGTCAGTAATTTTTGATGTAATCTGCACTCTTCCTCTCAGGACAACATATGTGAACTCTAATGACGAAGTGGTGAGCCACCCGGTGCGTATCGCCGTCCACTACTTCAAAGGCTGGTTCCTCATCGACATGGTGGCTGCTATTCCCTTTGACCTTCTCATCTACCGCAACGGAGAGGAGGTATATCATGGTGGAGGGAGGGATAGATGGTTGGCTGCCAGTGTCTTTATCTAAAGGACTTTCAGTCAGGAGAGACTTAATAAATTTATTGGTGTACAATAAAATTAGATATGTGAAGAGTCTTTGGAAATTAGACCCAATCGTGACATTATCAAAGTCTGGGGAGAGTTAAGAGAATGGCTGAAGATCTGGATGGATGTGATGTGGAGCAGGACTTGGTGGAAGGAGCCCTGGCAGCCGGATGTGATGAGAACTGGAGGTGAACGGGGTGGAGGAGGGTCGTCTCGATTTTGCACTGAAATGACAGCTGACAGCAGCAGAGAGGAGAACGGTTTTAAAATTTGCCAGCAATGAGATGATTGGCTCGGGGAGATCGTGGCAAAATTGGGTTGGTTGAACAGAAAGACTGAACGCCCATAATCAGCTGACAGTGTTTGAAGCAGAAAGAGGGAGAGAGAACGTGTGAATGAATGAGAGCACAGAAAGTCTTCCTGACTGAACTTACGCTATAGCTTCATAAAGTGGAGATGAGAAACAGAAAGATACAAAGACGGAAGAGGAGGAGGGAGACAGAAGGGAGACGAGGAAGACAGAGAGACACAGAGGTGGTCTAGTTTTTGTTTCATAATTTAATTGTCTCCATGGGGAAGTTGATTTGCAGTCAGCTGTGGTGGAGCGTCAAAATGAAACATGTCTACCTTACTTCGCACAATGCAGTGTACAAAATGGCAGTGAAAAAATGAGTCGATTAATCAAGCAGGCTGTTGTATTGAGAGAAAATTAAACCAACAATTTTGATAATTGATTAATTATTTAAGTGAGTGAGTGTTAAGGAAACCAAAAAAGAAACATTTGCTGCTTCCAGCTTCTCCAGTGTGAGGATTTGCTGTTTTTCTCTAACATCATTGTAAATTTAATAATAATATAATCTTTGAGCTTTTGACTGTTCACTCCATCTTCACTCACCTCCTGTTTCAGACAATTATGAACCATCGTCATTTTGCGTCAACACTGACAGCTGTAGAGTGGTGTACGGGTCATTTTTGCATCTATAAGATTTGACACATTGTATTGTGGGATTGTTAGCAGAAAGTACATGCCAGGAACACTAGTTTTTTCGTTCAGCTATTGGAATTATTGAGGACACATATTATTCAGACACTAAAATAAAAGCGTGGGGGTGCATGTTGTACACTATATAGTAAACAAGGAGTGTTTGTGGACACAGCCTATGTCATTTGGTATGAACAATAGAGAGGAAAGGATTTTTAGAGAGAGAAGCTCCATTTCAATCCAAATAAATTGTCATTAATTATTGGAAACTTTATTCTCCAAACATGTTAATAAATTGTATGCTATATGCTTTTGAATGTTCAATTGACTAAAAGACTTTCGAGGTTATACTAGTAATTAATTCAGCAGTGTGTCTATTTTTGTCCCTACAATTGGAACCAAATTACTCTTTCTTTTTTCCCAGGAAATCTCTTTTGGAAATTAATAGGAAGTTACAGACATGTGCAAGTGTTACCCATTCTTAAATCTTTGCTTATAGACCAAAGGATTTATCAATAAATTGAGAAAATAATCAGCGGATTAAGGGGGTGTTGCAGTGATTTAGCATTGTGCTTTCATAAAACTTTATTAAGGTACAATACTAAATCACTGGGGACATACAAGACACAGATTTAAAAAAGAATGGTCAAAATCAAAGCTGCAGAGGCCGAATAATCCTGACTTTTAGTCTCTAGCCAGGGTCAAGCTCCACAAATTCTGGATGCATTTCCCATAATGCAATCTGATAGCATCTTACATTAGACCTTCCCTGCGTCCTACCTCCAGTTACCCCCAGTTTGTAATACCAGCTTTCTGTTTAAAAAAATGTAAGTCTCAAACCCAATCTGAGATAACTCTGATGACATCATCAGGGTTATTTTTTACTCTTCATGATGAGTAAACTGAACTTCATGTGTAAAATCGTTGAAGTGTCTCTTTAATCAATAATGAAAATAATCACTGGTTGCATCTCTAATGCAGTATACTGTGTAACCAAGACAAACATGCAGTGACACACAGTATAGCTCAGCCTATGACAATAGCTGAAAAGACACTGAGGTTCTACAGTGTGCTGAATGATAGAAGACCGAAGTGATGGAGGTTTTGGTTGGAGAATATAAGGAAGTGGGAGGTGGGTGTCTAGAGGAAGAGGTGGGTGTCTAGAGGAAGAGGTGGGAGTTGGAGGAAGAGGGAGGGGAAGGATGGGTGAGTTACACTGTAGGTTGCTGGAGCCCTCTGAGGATACTTCCCACATAATGAGGACGAAAACCACTGAGACCGAGGTTGATAGAATCTCTCGACACAGCAGCACAGCCCAGAGTAGTTCCATTGAGTAAGCCGTTTCTTTATATGCATCTACAGGTAATGGGAAGCGTGTAAGTAATAAAAGAAAAAGTATTTATTGTGATTAAGCCGCCCACTAAGCCAAAAATACTGAATGTGGAAACTCCAACAATGAAATACGCTTTGATTGCTTTGCCAAGGTGTGCTTGTGTGTGTGTGTGACAGGATGACAGCAGGTGGTAATGCTGTGAGGCGACATCAGAGGAGAGGGACAATACCTTATCTCTACTTTTCTCTGTCTCTCCCACTGCCATCAGACCACCACTCTGATTGGCCTGCTGAAAACTGCTCGTCTCCTGCGATTGGTGCGTGTAGCCAGGAAGCTGGACCGCTACTCGGAGTACGGCGCAGCTGTCCTCTTCCTCCTCATGTGCACATTCGCCCTCATCGCTCACTGGCTGGCCTGCATCTGGTACAATGCTATAAGACTGTTGATGATGAATCAGATAAGATTTACAGAGGAGTGATGTGGGAATAATTATGTCTTTGTCTGCATATATCAGAACTGGTATTATACAGGCGCTAGTGTTACAATATCGAAATTCTCAACTTAAATATAACACTTAAAAATATAAAGTTTCCTATGCTGTTTTTATAGAGGTGTATTGTGTGTTGTCAAGCATAATAGCATCTTACTCCAAGTTTATTTTATTTTAACCACAGTTACACACACCAGTCAAACACATCAGTAGAAGTCGATACTGCAGAAAATGATTATTTGAACTTTTTCAAAATTTCTGAGTCAATATTAATAAAAAATGTATACTGTATTTTTCCCAGGTATGCCATTGGTAGCGTAGAGAAGAATGGTTCCATTGGCTGGCTCCACACGCTGGGGGACCAATTGGGAAAACACTCCAATGAGTCCATCCCAGGTACTGAGAGGAAAAATAATGTAGTCCTAATACTGGTCAGATATATTGTAGTGGTACTGTCTGTGCTGGTTAGCTCAGTTTTAAGCAAATGAATGCCATGTGACACGTGTGACTCGTGCTTCACTAAAATCAAATACGTGCTTTTTGATTTGATTGTGGAATGATCATTGGTGACCATCTGTCATTTTGTTTTTGCCTGCAATATTTGCGTAACCTCTAAATTTCCGCACCAGGTTCGGGACCCTCCATCAAAGACAAGTACGTCACAGCTCTGTACTTCACCTTCAGCAGCCTGACCAGTGTGGGATTTGGAAACGTGTCCCCAAACACCAACTCTGAGAAGATCTTCTCCATCTGTGTCATGCTCATAGGATGTAAGTACTGATTTTATGGTAAAAGTGTTCCCTGGCTTCAGACCTGGGTGGAAGAAAGTGTTTTAACAAAAATGTCACAGTATGTGAAAAATAGCTTGATACACTGACAGCTTACCTGAGACATGCTGAAATAAACCATTCTGGCTCCATCGCAGCTGCCAGAGATGATCCGCTGCCATTCTGCCACCATGACTGAAGCGTCTCACTTGCACCTCTTTTCACTATCTTTACTCACCTGGTCTATTTTTGCCAGAGCATGTTGCACATTCGCCAGACATTTGGCAGATGAAAGTTTAAAGTAAATACTGTAAACTATGTACATCAGCAACATTTGGCTTGGAAAATGAGTGAAAAAAAGGGTTTTGCACTGGATTTTGTTTAGAGATGGCTGAATTTTCTGCAGACTCCAGTCAGCACAACAGGGATTGCTTTACACCAGATGGTGTCAAGTAGAGAGCTGGGAAGTTTTAAATCACTGCGATGTTATTTTTTTCTTTTCTTACTCTTCTTATGGTTACAGTAGCTGGACGAAGCCATAGATAATACTTTTCATTCTGAGAGCAGATCACTTAAAGGTGTAGTCTGCAGTTCTAATCCAATACACTTTCTGTCAAATTCAGCAAATATCTCCTCAGCTCAGTTTGTTAGCCGTCTGTTCTGTGTCCAGTGTCCATACACAGCCCTGGTTCTGTAAATGGGAAACAAAAAGAGTGGCTCGGAACGAGCCACACAACTCGTACTCGTACTCGTACTCGTACTCGTACTCGTGCGCAGGACAACAGTTTGGACAACAGCGAGTTTGACTGTGGTGATCATTTGTGTTTATTGTGAATATTCGCCTCTCCATCTGTCTCCGGTGAGTGGCTGTTTCATAATTAGTGTGTCAAAATCAATAAATATTCACTGTATCTAGCAAGTCACATGTTGGCTGAATTAATCTGGCTTACTACAGCGGTAGCATCCCAAAATAAACAGGTTTTTCTGTGATTTAATTGCAATAAACAGATCAAAATGATGCCGAAATAACTACATCATGATGCCGACTTGCAAAAAGTCTGCATTCATGCTTTCTCAGGTCTGTCCGCAATACGACAAGCAAACAACTTTTAAAAAGCTTGTTTTCTGAATGGAGTTCGGATCGATCAGGGTGCTTCAGAATCGTAGACTCCACCTTTAATGATTTATTAATACAATCCGCCAGCAGCGATTGTATCTCCTTTCATGCTTATCAACTTAACTTCCTCTCTACAGAGTAATTACCTCTGCAGACTGATAGAGCCCTGGACCTCACTGATCAAGCAAACCAAAGGATGAGAAAATAAATATAAGATTTAAAAGTAGTTCTCAGTCTAACAAGTGACTGGAAACTAGTAACGACTCGTTTATAGCACATAATCATTATTTTGTGTTGTGCATATGAAATAAGATTGTAAAAAGCAATATGTATTTTACTGTAGTTACAATTAAACAAGGGTAAATTAAAAGACTTGGAGACTTGGAGTTTTGTAAAATTTAAAAAGGAATATATCCTGTTGCTCTGAAATGGAAGTGTACTACGCCATTGCAATGAGCGTTATAAAACCTATTCAAATAGAGTCAGAGATTGTGTCCCTTGTGACACTCACGTGCAAAAATACACATACTCACTCACACACACAGCAGTTTTAGAGGATGATGTAGACAATGATGGGAGCTGACAAAGGTTGAGGGGTTAGCAGGATCCAACATGACAACAGAACAAAACAGAGAGGCTCATGAAGGATACGACACAAAATACTCTGTCCTCTACGGACAAAACCCTTTTAGATCAGGCAAACTCCTCCTCCATCTGTTCTCTAGAGGACTGACCTCAGTTGTATGAACTGAAATATTCTTAAATTATTCTTAAGTGCAATGTAAGAACATATTCTCATGTTTAGATTCTGAAGTAAAAACAATGTCTGCAAGTGGTTCAAACATGTTGTATGAGTTATCTAGTGAGTATATATTTGTTATCTTGGTAGTAGTATTTAACTGTATTTGCAGTTAAGATTAGAATTCAACTGAAACAGGCTATTGAGCTATGATGCTATATTGTCTATGCTATATATATAACAACATCTCACACTTATAAAGACAGGTTCATACTTCACATTTCAGGTTCACATAGACTTAAAACAGTACTCACATGCTTGTATGACACTGATATTGTTTTTGGACACTGTAATCACTTTCCCTGTCTATACTGGCCCTCAGGACATCCCTTCTTAATGCTATTTTAACGAAAGTAATGGGAGACCAACTCCAGCGGTCTGTGTCAGACACATAAAGTGGATATCTACCCAAGTTACAGTCTTTTTAGTGCGAAATGTCCTCTTTGTGTTTACATAGAAAGTGTTGCCTAACTGAGCCTGGGTGGAGGGATGGTAACACAACAACATGAAATCATCTTTTAATGACTTCAAGACACACCATCTGAATGTTAGGTAGTCTCTGTAAGTCAAAGAGCAAAGTCACTATGAGTAAGCTCATGGCTTCCTTTTTGTGTGGATGTTGTAGGACATCAGGCCCTTGTTTAGAGAGTGCACATATTATAGTCTATGTATCATATTGATATGGCACTTACTAGTAATGCAAAAAGGAAAATGTGCCTGTATAATCTAATAAAAGCGTGGAAATATGACTTAATGATATTAACTTTATTTGTATAATGTATGTATGTAAGCACTTTATCTAAGAATAAAATCATATAATAAATACTAAACGTAGATAAAATATTAAGAAATAAGTTAAAATGAAATAATATAATCCAGGAAATATGAAAGAATCCAGTGCAGTTAAAACTCAGTTTAAAACGCTATGTTAGTGTGTTATTTGATGTGTAGAGTGAATATAGAAATAGCAGTGAAGATTGTCAGAGGAAGTTCATTCCACAGTTTTGGAGCCATAACTCCAAATGAACTGTCACCTTTGGTTATATATATTGACTTAGAAACTCTGAGTAGAGCTTAAGTGAGTCTCAGTGGCCCCTACAAAGTCACTTATAATGTATATACAGAATCTGTACTTACATACAGTGCAAATATGTCATCTTTTCTTCAACACAGCTGTGGTGCATGCTAATATATCTTCATTATTCTCCATTATTATATCATCCACAGTCTGAGCTTCCTCTCTCTCTCTTCTTTTCTCTCTATCCTTTCCTTGCCTCTCTCCATTTACAGTGTTTTTAATCAAACACATTACCCAAGGGTGTCAAGCTTAATAATATTTTTCTTTTCAGATGGAGAAGACAGTCAGCCAGAGATGTGTCAGGTCATATCAGTGTATCAAGTGCCTGTGTGTCCCTATGCTCTCTGTTAACGTATATATGCTATTCTCTCCCTTCCTGCCTACTTTCCTTGTTTCCTCCCTCCTCACACTTCCAAACACTCTCTCATGCTTCACCCTCACCCTATCCCCGTCTCCCACCTCCAGCCCTGATGTATGCCAGCATCTTTGGGAATGTGTCAGCCATCATCCAGCGGCTGTACTCGGGGACGGCCCGCTACCACACCCAGATGCTCAGAGTCAGGGAGTTCATCCGCTTCCACCAGATCCCCAATCCACTCAGGCAGAGGCTGGAGGAGTATTTCCAGCATGCTTGGTCCTACACCAACGGCATTGACATGAATGCTGTGAGTACTGATCCTCATGCACCCAAATCCTGTGTGTGTATACCTAGTCTAATGTTAATGAATGAGTGTTGCGCATGAATACACACACAAAAGGCTAGAGGAGTATTTTGAGCCTGCGTTGTACGTTAATAGGATGATTGGAAGACTTTGTCTCAGCATGCATGGTCCAACACCATCAGAGAAAATAGGAATGATGTGAGTATCATGAATAATATGCACACACACACACACACACACACACACATCCTCAAACATGGGCAAATAGACGGGTTGAAGTATTTGCAACATGCATGGACCTGCGTCAGTTTGTTCACATGCATGAAGGCTAATACACTCTTTTCACACGCAAGTTGAAACACACACACAGACGCAGTGAATCACTCCCGTCGAAGGACATACACACGCCGTGCATGCTCACACACACGCAGACTGAAGAAGTGCTTCCGACCTGCTTGTTGTGTACAGTCGACCTCTGTGAGTCACAGCGTTCAAGATGGTGCTGCTGACACGCGCACACACACACACACACACGCAGGCAAAGTCGCGGTCACATCTCCTTTTTCTCTGTACCAGTGCAACAAAAGCTTGACTCTGATGTGACACTGGACACGCACATGCATGCGACCACACACACAACTGTAATCATAAACATGACACACACTTGAGATCTGCTGATGCAAACATTTAATGCAGTGCATGAGTCAGTGGATGTCATATTTACTAACACATAATATATCATGTGTAGTATATGTGAACAGAATATAAGGATCTATAAGTGTGCATTTAGCTATTGTTGGACTACTCAGATTGACTCCAGACTATTGGTATTTTTTCAGCTACATTTTTTCACTGCATTGTAAGCTGTCTCATAATCCAGGATCCAAAGTCTTTTTAAAATTGCCCGTTGGAGCATAATCAGTGCCTCTTTATTGCCTGTGAAGCCTTACAGAGTCATAGATGACCTCTGTTAGGGAGCAGTCCCAGTGCAAACACAGTATTCCATCAGTGAAATCCTGTTTCGTTTCAGTGCAATAAGTGAGCCATTGAAGTAGAGAGGAAACAAATTTGACAAGCACCGATGGAAAGCGTTTTCCGGTGTCAGCCGCCTCCTCTTCCCTCGTTATGTTACTCTCTTAAAGGCCCAGTGAAGTGCAGCGATGAGTAAACCCTGTCTGTCTGTCTATCCCCGCGACTGACTCAATCAGTGGCAGCCTCTTTCATTCACAAGGATGGAGGGAATAATGATGCAGCTCTGATGAGGAACTAAACGCGACAGGAGTGTTGTGATGAGAGTGGGAGGAAAGAGAGAGAGAAACCTGTGGTGCCTTTTTGCATGCGGATGAGCAGGATGCCAAATCCGCTCTGAGGTCGGTGGGGCTTATGCAGACACTCGCAGACATCAATAACATATAAAATAAAATAAAAAGGTTCTTTCTACTAGTACTGTGTTATTGACTTTGGCTGCAGAAGCATAGCCAGAGCCCAATGTGGCTCTCAGATGTGCTCAGTCCAGAGGAAGCAGAGAGAATACGATAGAAGTTTATGTTTGGTTATGTTTATTTTTATGCAAGTGTAGGATATTAGGGTGAGTTGGATGTTCTCTGTTCTGTTTCAGGGAGGGGGGGGGAGGGAGGATAGAGGTAGTTGTAAATGCAGCACACATCATAACAAATGGCACTTTTATTTTACTTACTTTAGTTTGTTCCCCTGTCCTCCCTAAAAAACATATTAGAACCATATTTTTTTAACATCATAATCAATCATAATTTTTCTAGTTTTCAGGCCAATTTTGTTATTAAACTCTCTCTCAGAGCAGTGTCTTCTTCATTGCATCTGAGGCTGTGTACAATCTGCCTACTGTTTTTGCTGGTTGCTGTTGGGCCTGTATGCCACCCCTGAGGAAGACTGCAGGCAATACTCTGAGGCTGAAAAAAGCACTTCCACACATGGTTTTATATTAAATATATATATTATTTAAATTAAAATATTATATTAAATCTGTGTTTTACTTTGCAATTACAATGTTCTCCTAAAATAGATGCTAGAATTGAACAACAATGCCAGACAAGGCAGTTGAGGAAAGTGTTCTTTGTAGTAAGATGCAAAATTATTAAAAAAACGTTATCAATCATAGGGTTTCAGATCTCTGTCAAAGAAACTAAGCATGGTTTTAAGAGTATTAACCATACAGAGGTTTACATACTGTAGTACTTCTGTTTTTATAAACTAATTAAATCATTATTATGGAAAACACAATATCAGTTACATCATAATTTGTTATTTGCTTGGTTGATTTGAATGTATGTAAACGCAGGATATATGTATATATATGTACATATACGTTTACAAAAAACATTCATTGCATCCCCCCACTTCTGAAACCAAATCTACGCCCTTGGCTACACCCACAGTAGGCAGTTAACTACATATATGATATAATGGCAGATATACAATCACCTGTGTGTATTTGGTGAAAGCTGTAGAGCTGAGTGGTTTAAGTGTCCCAAAGGCCGTGAAAACAAAAGGGGACAAAAGCCCATAAAAACATTACTTTTTCACCCTAAACGGAAGCTCAGTAAATTGGAGCCAAAAGAACACCTGATACAGCTGGCCTGTAAAATCTGACTTCAGCACATTTTGGGATTGTACATGGCACCCCCCCACAAATCAACAAAATGGTTGTTGTGTACAGGGAGTAATAGTAGGCTATTATTCAAATCCACAAAAGGGAGTTTTCAGTTGTGTTGTGAAAGGTTATACAGAGCTTGTTATATTGATTTCCATGTTTCTACTGTATGCGTTTGACTGTCCTCAAACCAGACCTTGAAACATTTAAAAAGGTTAGTGTATGATTACTGGAGTAAAAAAGTAAAGGGATGGAGATGACGAGCAAGGAGGCCCGCAAAAAGACGGTAACTCAGGAACTTAAGACCGAGATGGGAGGTGGAAAGAGATGAAGACAGAGCCCAGTGAAGGCTGAAGCGAATAAAGTAGCTTGAAACGGATGAAAAGAGAGAAATGGAGATGGAGGAACGTGGTGTGGATGTTTTCGGTACAGTTCTGTTCTCTGCAGTCAGCCAGAAAGTTACAAGCAAAGCTCATAGCCTGCCGTTTAAAGGAGCTGAGGCTTGCAGGGAACACATTAAAATTGCACCAATTTTTCATATTAATTACTCTCTACGGGCCTGCTGACTCTCTTCCTGTAGGCCCTCTGAAATACAATTTGAAATAATTTTGCAGTGAAGCTCTAAAACTCTATGCATAGGCCTTTTTGAAAGAGTAAGAATCCCAAACTACTGATAGGTTAGGGGCTTAGGGGTT
Organism: Oplegnathus fasciatus; assembly: GCA_003416845.1. Lineage (NCBI taxonomy): Eukaryota > Metazoa > Chordata > Actinopteri > Centrarchiformes > Oplegnathidae > Oplegnathus > Oplegnathus fasciatus. Next base: position 259,765 of record NTHP01000625.1, read on the forward strand.
AAAATCATAAAGGTTTAATTAAAACCATGACTTCTCTGATGGTTAGACCCAGCATCTGCTGATAAATGCATTTTATTGGTTTTGTCGTGTTAATTTGTGGAGCGGTGTAGTAACAGTAAAAGGCTACAGTCTCATGAGTGTTCCTTTTAAAGCCTCCATAACCTGTGACATTTATTTGACATTAGCTTTATGTTCTGGACTTCACGCATCGGTCTATTGCTGCTAATAGCATCTATCAATACTGCTGTAACCTTTCTCTATCAATTCATCTGCTTTATTTATCCCACCACTTCCTTCTCTTTCCCTTCTCACCTCTCTCCCCTCTTTTTACCTCTCCTTGCCTTTTTTTCTTCCAACTCTTTTGCCCCACTTGTATGTATTACTTTTTCTCACCTCCTTTTTATTTCCTTTTGTCCTCCCCTACTTCTCTACCCCTCATTCCTTCCTTTTCTTTGCTTCCTCCCTCCCTCTGCTCCCTCTGCTCCCTCGCTCCCTCTCCTCAGGTGCTGAAAGGTTTCCCAGAGTGTCTCCAGGCGGATATCTGCCTCCATCTGAACCGGACGTTGCTGCAGAACTGTAAGGCTTTCAAAGGCTCCACCAAGGGCTGCCTCAGGGCGTTGGCCATGAAGTTCAAGACCACCCACGCACCCCCGGGTGACACGCTGGTCCACGCTGGGGACGTCCTCACTGCCCTCTACTTCATATCCAGGGGATCCATAGAGATACTGAGAGGAGACGTGGTGGTAGCCATTTTGGGTACAAAAAAAATAAATACATATATATTTATTATTATTAATTATTAATTTACTGATTACTTTTACCAGCTATTGTAGCCACTGTTCCCTTGTTAACTTTTAGGTTATTAAAACCTAAATCGGAAGCAAGACCATGACAACATATGGAAATATTTCTCCTATAGGAGATGACGTAGAAGTATAAACAGTTAGTATACTAGTTGTCCAATATTTAAATGTCCATTGCAGCATGTGGGTCTAATCCATTGTTGGCCAACTCAGGGCTGCTTCCAGGGTAGTTTCAGGGTAGTTCAGACTGGCATGCACTGACTTATCAGGAGGACCGCAGTAATAAAAGCTCCTTTGGTCTACAGTATGGCCTCCTGTGTCAGTCTAGACTTTGACAAAGTATGTAGCAGGCCTCTGTCTTGCCCGGTTTCATTTTATACTTAAATATCTCTTTCAAGATCCCTTTCTGGGTGTTGACTCTGTACGACCACAAGTCATGCTGCCTCTCAACAACTGTAAAATGCATTCGCTGGTAGCGTCATCTGCTGGCGAGCATGGAGTGTTACTTCTAATAGTTCCGTGTAGATTCGGGATAACACAACAAAAGACATGGTCAGGGTTCACCTCGCCTCCCTCCCGGTGTGAGCTGGGATTAGATCCAGCTCACCAAACAGGAAAACAGTTTACAAAATGGTTGAATTGCCAACAGTTCTGTTACGTAAAGATCAGTTATGTAAAGTAACACAGGACACGTGTGTGTGTATGTGTGTGTTAGTGATCATCATGTAGAAAGCAGTCAACTATTCGCTCTAAATAATTATTTGAGAAAATCATTAACTTTTACACATCTTAAAAGATACTGAACTTAATATTTTAGATCTGGTAGTCAGCGAATAATCAATTAACTTTGAGACCGTTTGAGATACAGTATGATGTTACTTTGGTTCAACATTCACAAAAAAAGTGTATTGCCCTAAAAGACTTCTGGTAAGTAGATAAAGTAAACCACACACATTTAATAATTCAAGAGCAGTTGGATTTGTTGACAGTAGTACAGTAGCCTCTAAACGTTAGCATACCTTACAAATATCACAACAAAAGATAATGTATATATGGCTGATACTTTGCTTAATCTAAATAGTTTGCGAAGGCTTTATAGGCTGCTTGTGCAGGATGAAGTCACCACTGAAGATGTAGTTCTGCGTTTCATCCATAAAGGTTTTCCTTCTTTTCACCTCTCCCAGGGAAGAACGACATCTTCGGTGAGCCTATCAACCTGTATGCCCGACCAGGTAAATCCAACGCTGATGTGAGGGCTCTAACCTACTGCGACCTCCATAAAATCTTCAGAGAAGATGTTCTGGAGGTGCTCGACATGTATCCTGAGTTCGCAGATCACTTCTGGAACAACCTGGAAATCACCTTCAACCTCCGAGATGTGAGCTTACGAACTCATCAAAGAACACGTGCAAAATATAACGTGAATTCTGATTCAGACAGACACCCTGGATACTTTTAAATACCTATACCTAAATATTAGGAGCATTTGAATGATTTCTCTGTTGTTAAAGCTCAATTGTTAATATTCTCTCCATCTATCCATGCCCATGTCTACTTCCTGATTCTTACTGTTGCTTGTTTTACAAATAGTATCCCTGCAGTGTATCTTTTAATAAAGACTATTTAATGCTGATCCTCATTTCAGACCAACATGATTCCCGGGTCTCCAAGCAGTGATGACTCCAACTGTGGGGGATTCAACAAATTACGCAGACGCAAGTTATCATTCCGAAGACGTACAGAAAAAGGTAACCCATCCTCTATAGCTCATCTCTTATTTCAACTACTAGTTTTACTGTCACATAAAAAAGCTAAAAATGATCTGACTGACTGAATGGTTACAGAAATGCAACTTCAATAAATTTCATTTGATAATAAAGTTTGTCCGTGCCACTCCTCCCTGAGTGGCCACCTTTCAAAAGTTAGTCCTGATCCAGCTGGACTGAACCAATCTCCCTCATTTTTTAAAATCTTTCCTCGCACACCTCTGTGCAGATGATGCAGACGCTGGAGAAATTAAAAAGTCCCATAAGTCTGTGAGACGAAGACAGAGGGAAGCAGCCAACAACCAAAAACAGGAGGAGGCACCTAAGCGGCAGTGGGAGACACATCGAAGCTCGGTGTCTTCACACTCCAGTGGTGATGAGGTAAAATTGCAGTTTTCATCATGATTAATTCTAAAATACTTTGTACTTATTGTTTTGTGGTTGCCATGGTCCTCTCCAGTTGCCTCTCCTTACTTTATTATTCAAAGTTACTACTATAGTTAACATTATTATTTATTACTTATTTCTATTCTTTATTCTTATTCTATTTTACACTTATTTTTATTGCATAATTAAAGGAGCTAACAGTCAGACATGATTATACCCTGCATGATTATATGTGACAAATAAACTTGGACTTGAACTTGAACACCATGACACAGTAAAAACTGGTGTTAATGTCTTGGATCTACACCTCTTACAGGGGGAGGAGTCAGTTGTGACCAGACTCGCCCCTCCACCGGCAATGCTGGAGAATCGGCATGCTCCGGCCACACCCATGAACTTCAACGAGAACACTGAGGGTGATGGAGACCCCAAGACTGGGAACACCTGCAACGCCCTGTCAGGTAAAACAGAACAAACTAGTATGATTGTACATTCATGCCTGCCCAGTGTTTCACGCAAACACACACTCACTCTCTGCTACTCCACCTGTCTTCTTCAGGTGCATTCTCAGGTGTGTCCAACATCTTTAGTTTCTGGGGGGAGAGTCGGGGGGGCGGTCAGTACCGGGAGGTTCCCAGCTGCAGCCTGGCCTCCCCCCCGCCCCTCAATACGCCGCTGCACAACCTGAGCCGACAGCAACGCAACCAGCTGGACACACGCCTGGACCTGCTGCAGAAACAGCTCAACAGGTACGATTGGTTGAATGTCTGGGTGTGTGTGTCTGTGTGTGTTCTGGCTCGTGTGCATGTGTGTGTTGGTCTGGCTGTTGCTGCTCTTTTGTGTTTCGTTTTGTATCGAACAGTTGTTGAGGAAAGACAATGTGGAAGTTCCCTGTAGCCTTTAGATGGATCAGGCTCCAGTGTCAGGTCTTGTTGAGATCACAAGCTGTGGGTCTTTGTGCTGGCTTATAGCTAGAAGACTGACTACACCTCCAGCTGAATGCTCAGAGTTTTAACGCATGATTGACTGGATGCCTCTGCTGTATAGGGTGTGTCAGGAGGCTGAAAGTGTGTGTGAGGAAATTTGGATGCTGAGTATCTGTACGTAAGGAGAGAACTCCTCCTTCAAGTACTGAAAATATGTGGACATATAGGAAAGTCTCTGCTGGACCTCAGAAAGTTGAAGCCGAAGGGATCAGCAGAATGAGTTCTAATTAGCTGTATGGGAGCCTCAGACAGCACCCAGCAGGTTTGATGGTGACACACCTCATGTACAGTGTGTGTACCACATATTTATCTGTTTACACAGTGTGACTGCAGACCAAGATGCTAATTTACTAATAAGATCAAATTAAACCTTGTTGACTCCTGTGGGGAAAATGGATTGTTACAGCTGCAGCTGTAACAGAATAACAGCAGGATGAGAAATGCAGTGTAAGCAAATCAGAGTTTAGAAAAGTATCATACTTGAATGGAAAGTTTATGCGAGAAGTGGAAGGTAGACAAAATATTATGTTCATACAGATATTTCTAGCAGCCTTGATTCTTAAATTAAAAGCAATCAAAACTGGTCTTATTTTCATAGTTTTGGACATGGCGGCAGTAGCTCAGTCTGTTGGGACTTGGCTCTGACACCTCTCCAACTAATGCATGTCTTTAGGTCCAGAGTGTGTGCAAAAACAGTGTAAAAATTGAATTTCGCCAATGAAGGATCAATTCATTATTTTTATTATTAACATTTATAAATTAAAGTATTATCATAATACTTATTATTATTATCATACCTTTATGATGGTGTTGAGATCTGGGGACATGGTGACTTAGAACTACAAGCGGTCTGTCTATTAAGCGTCTTTGACCGACATCCTGCTTCAGCATTGACCTACTGTACTTGCCATAGTTGCTCTCTCACACAGTTTTTCTTTACATTGAGCAATTGTATCAGACATTTCTGTTCCCAAATCTTAGCAATTAACTTGGAGAGTCTTTTGGTATTGTAATTGATATTAATGATGGATGAATGAATTAGACCCAAGAGCATAAATTACTTTTAAAGGTTCTGTATGTAACATTCGACTGCAGTCAGCATCCTGTTCCTCGCACTCTGTAGGCGTGAGCGAACATCGGCCAAAACAGTTACGTGACACACACGAGACTGAACGTGATTAACAGGCATCATGTTGACAGCTTGCTTTTCAATAAAGTTGTTAAAAAAATCTTGATAGCTTGTTAGCCAGCTTTATCAATGGCTGTTTGTCCAGCTTTCACTGAGAGGCTCAGCAACGTCAGCAGAGGTACATTAGCAGGATGAAAACGCTAACAATGAGTGAACTAGATGGAATATTATAAATAAGATGTGTTGCCATACTTCATTACTGACATGACAGTTTCCATCACAACTCTCATTTCGCTGAATCGATGCACGAATGTTTCAGCATAATGTGTTGACCTGAGTTTTCCCCTGACGTCGGTCACGTTCCCGTTTTACCAGACGGGCTTCACTAGATAAAACTTTCAGACTTTTTGTGCTTACATGGAGTGGAGGTGTGTGCTGGTCGCTTGTTGACGTTAGCGGACTCCACTTACTAAATAAATAGTAAAATAAACAGATTTTGCTGTGATACAGTTGTAATAAACGGATCAAAAGGATGCTGAAATAACTACATCATGATACTGATTTGTATAAAGTCTGAATTCATGCTTTGTCAGGTCTGTCCGCAAGATGACAAACAAACAACTTTTAAAATGCTTGTTTTCTGAATGGAGTTTGGATCGATCAAGGCTATGCTAACATTGTAGCTGCTCCATCAACACTTAAAATAACGTCATCAAAATTTGGCAGTGACGTTATTGTTTATACACATAGATATCCACATATTGTGTAACTTTAACATTATATCTGTATAAATATGAAGTAGTAGCTAGTGATAACGTCACATCCGTTGGATTTTCCCAGAAAAACCATCCCGAGTCCTTTACATAGAAATCAGTCCACAGGCTGAAAGTCGGGGAAGGTCTCAGTTATGTTACAATCTGTTCACACATTGGCAATAAAAAACAATTAATACATGTAAATTGTTACATATAGTACTTTTAAATGTGGGGTTCCGAATGTTCTAGATACATCTGCAGAAAACTGAGTTTTCATATCTTTAATGAAATAAATAAAATTTTTATTAAAGGATCAAATTTATAAACTATAAATGTTTCCTCCATAATTAACAGTCATTTACTACACATTGTTTGCAGGTTGGAGAGTCGCATGTCAACGGACATCGGAGCAATCATGCAGCTGCTGCAGAGACAGATGGCCCTGGTTCCTCCCGCCTATAGTGCCGTCTCATCGCCACCTCAGGTAATAACACACTTCTACACACACGCGGGGCATGTACGTAGAAGCATGATGCTTGTTGTCACAGGGGTTGTGACAGCAAGCATCTGTCTTTGAGCAAGGCTAAGTCACCCTGTCAACAGGAGGCAGGATGAAATACAGCTTCTATTATTATTAGAGACGGACCCAGGCTATGAATAGACAGAAGGCTACACTTCCTGCAGCTAAACAAGATGTTGACTCTTGCAGGCCTCACCCTACCCTGGTCCCCGCCCAGGACCATGTCCAGGAGAGAGACTGGTCCAGCCTGTTACACCCCTGGAGACAGACACCCTGACCTCCCTATCACAGGTGAAGCATATGTAGCAATAAAATGATTGATTTGCTGATAGACATTGATACGTTTGACTGTATTGACTTTGTGAACAGTAATAAGTAGTAGCCAGCCCCCCTGACCTCTCAGTTTTTTCCCCTGCAGATCTTGGATTCTCAGGACTTTGAGGAGTTCCCAGCCAAGCCACTTGACTCCTTACAGCCCCAGGACTCCCCACGGATCAACACCAGCCAGGGCCAGCTCGCCCTCTCTGGACTAGACAGCCTAGGGCAGCATCTGGAGCTAGAGCTGGGACTGGGGACTGGGACTGAGGTCATTTCAGGGCCAGCAGTAGGTTCAGGTCTCGGGTTGGATTTAGGGAGCAGGGCAGCAGGGGGGTCAAGCTTAGGAGCAGGGTTAGACTTTGGTTCAGGGATATGTATGGGGGCTGGGGTTGGGCCAGTGCCTGGAACAGAGGCATCTTCCCTGGATCCTGAAACGCAAAGGAGGCTGTCCCTCCAAGAACCACAGACACCTCTGGACTCAAGGACACCACAGAGACACAGCTCCGACCCCGGGGGGAGCTAAGGAAGAGGTGAAGGGGAGGAGAGTGGGATGGAAGGAGGAATACAGGCAGAGAACGAGGGTGATGTTTCATCCTGCAGTTCCCCCTATTTCCACTGTTCCTCACTTTGGAGATCAAGAGGCACCTACTGTACCTACCACCAAAACCCTGTAGGGCACCTAGGTACCATATCTTCACCACTGAAATTTAACCTCTAACCTCCCAGAGTCCCCCCCTCTCCTCATGAAACATCTGGAGCTGTCTGAACTCCACAACTGTACAACCTTTAACCAAAACCACAAACAGAGCAGAGAGGAGCTCTGCCTCTTAATGTACCCAGTCCGGGGCAACTCAGGCTGATCTGGTCTGGACCACTCAGTCATCTGCTAAGGATGACACATAGTCACACACACATAAATGACTGCTAACCTGTAGAAGAATCCCTTTACTGCTGTATCCAGTGTTGGATGACTGACAAGAACAAGAAAAGACAACGACAAATAATGACGAAACAAGTAGCCATTTACATCTTGCACTGAAAATCCTGTTGATATAATGATTATTCTATTCTGTATGTCCGTGGCGCTTCCGATAAACTCACAAACTGGTTGGTAAATTGTAGTGTTAGCTGGCCTAACAGGAAACCTGCTGTCCCGTTCTGTTATTGGTTCCTTCCCACTGATGCCCTGCCCCAAGAGGCGGAGCTGACGCTCCCCACTTCCCAAGAGCACACTGGATTGGCTGGTTTGCACCTCAGGGGTGGGAACTGGAGGGTTAAAAGCCATGAATTTTCTCAGTGTCAACATATCAGCTGCCCTATCATATAAACATTGTACTAATTTGCTAGTGAGTGAAGAACATATGGCAAGCTTAGGCAGTGTCACAAACAGGTAAACTGGCAAACTTACAAGTTTGTGCACCAAAAACAGCTAATTATTAACATTTAAACAAGCTGGAAATCCCAGTTTACTAATTATATGAGCTATGAGTTGTGACCTTATAGAGAAACAGAGAAGTTGCATTTGATTATCAAACACTATGAAGTGATGAAGTCATCAGTGACATGATACTGATTTCTAAAAATCAAAGCACATGCATAAAGGGAGTTAAAGGTTGAGTGATTCTAGTGTATCATAGTTGAATTTGCTACCTCATATTTCATTGGTCCTTATTTTTTTCACCTGAGCAAGCACCCAGAATGCTTTGACCTTGTACATACGCGTTTGTCACGTGATACGTAAATATACAAGTTTGCCAGTTTACAATGACCAGCCGATTGCGCCATTATTCTGTGTACGGTACAATATGCAAACACTGGCAAGAAGAGATGAGCGAGTGCGCTTTAATCTTATTAAGTGTGTGATAAGTTCAGGTCTAGAGCTTTTTATGTGTGTGTTTGTCCTTGTTTTTTGTGTTTCAGTCTGCAGAGCATGGTGTATAGTATGCTTGCTTCCACACACTGTAGAGGGTCACTGGATTCTAACGTTTAGGCCAAATGTGTTTTCTTTGCCCCAAACTGATTTTTAATTCAGTGTTTGTGTTTTGAATCTAGACAGCACAAATAAAAACCCTTTATAATGTAGGTTTTAATACTTAGGAGGTCGTCCAACTCATCCAAGAACTACACTCATAGTGATCCCAGGAAGAAGAAATTGTACTTTGGGAATACTTTATATTGAGTGTCAACTTAAGCTCTTTAGCTCCCATTTTGAAGTTCTCAGATTCACATCTGATCCTTGTCATGTCATGTCAGCAGGCCACCAACACACTAACATGGATCTTCTGAGGTATGAAGACGCACAGATGGTGATTAGTTCACCACACCACCACTTTATTTCTATAGTAAAATAAGAATTGATCGATTGATTTAGGATTGATTCAGGTGTCATCATCTATCACACTGCACCGTTCAGGTTCATCAAAAGTTACCACTGCTCAGGTTTCATCTGGCTTAGTGCAGTGGCATTGTACTGCTCTGCTGTGTGATATACTGTAGACTGCCCTCCACCACAGTATCTGACAAATAACACCAGTTTATAAGAATAAAGGAAGTTAAAATATAGAAGTGATCTTAAAGTTGTGAACTGAAAACATCTTTGATCCAGGCTTCTATCTTTCATCTTACCACATATTATATTACTTCAGTGGAAGGTTGTGCTTCATCCAAGTAGTGCTACACCTCACCAGCCACCGAATGAATTTGGCCCGTCAAGAAAATAGCAACTTAATAGTGAGTGCAATTTGCTTTGTTTGTAAATGCTCTTTTGACTTCAATCATACTGTAGATGGTCAGTGAGTAGGGTGAAAAACAATTATGATGGCGGTTGGATCCTTTTTAATTAAATAATATCAAGGGAAAGGTATTCATTGCATACTAAGAATTACTGTATATGAAAATAGGCCCTGGAACTAAGTTTTGATTTAATGTTTGAAAATAAATCATCTGAAAATCAGAAGTTTAACACTTAAAGTAAAGTGCATGTCCATCACATACATTTGGAGAGAATATCATATATAAATGGAATAAATAGCAATGTAATTTTACCCCAGGATTTACGATAAGGTGATACACTTCAAAAGGAGGTGATGGAAATGAACATGGTATAGTGGTGCCACCATTAGGAGGGTGTTAGGGCGGAGTCTAGAGTTTACCCAGATACCTCAGGTAGGCAGAGATGTACAAAATAATAACAGCAGGCGCAATGACACCCCCTTATTGTGGAACTTAACTGAAATAACTCTGAGGTTGTTTTTCTGCATAAGTGATAAGCGATTTTTGCAAAATCCTCCAGTTATCTCAGTTTTTAGTTGCCAAGATTAAGGGGGAAAAAAAACATCTTGACATCTTCAAATTGTCTTCCCTGATATAAAATAATACAGACAGACCCTTCCCTGTACCACACAATAAAGAGTCAACAGAGGAGGGAAAGCCTGTTGAAGTGCAATAGTCCTTTACACAGTTAAGACTTGTAGCAGCTTAACCACATTTTTTTTCTTAAACAGTGCAGATGTTTAATTAAGTCTCAGGAACGTGTCATTGATGTTAGAGGGTTCATTTTCTTTTGTCTCAGAACTCAAAACCAACCAATTCATCACATTTACAGAGTAACACCCAACACCTGAAGTCTGGCGCAATTCCCCTTTAACGCAGAATTGTGGAGATTGTATTTTGCTGCTTGCTGGTTTAAGTTATTGTATTTATTTATTGTTGTAGGGTTATTTTTGTTTGTCTGTGGATTGTACCCACTATGATTTATCACTTTGTCTTGGGTTAATGAACAGCTCATTTGGTGGAGCAGGCAAAGGCTCTCTGTGTAAACATGTCTCTCCCCATGTTCTCATGGTTTTTTTGTTCATAATCCTGAAACTTACGCTCACACGACCATTCTCAATATTTATTCAGTATTTATGGGTATACATGCTTGGGGAGTCACACATCTTATTATTATTATCATTATTAATAATTCTAAACTTATCAATTCCCAAATGCACACAAAGCCACAATCAGTACACACACATGTTCACAGTTATTGTCAGTATCTTTACTGTGCAGTAATTGGACTGTGTGGCTGCGTGTATGCAGCTGATGTCACGCTTTGTAAAGGTGCACTTTAGTATCGTACCAAAGCAAGTGAATGCTGTAACAAATTCTCATCGGTGACATTTTAAACTCACATGTAGTTCAGCTCTGTACGTAAAACAATTCATGTTGGCTGAAAGTTTGACTTAAATGGAAGTTGTGAATGCAGCTGGATTATCTTTGATTTTAAAATTCAACCAAGGACATTTTTACAGTGACTTGAAAATCATTTTTGCGGTGTGATCAGGACGATAATTATTGTAAAGGTGAGGGTGGTTTTTAAAAAGGGATTCTGGCTACTTTCAGATGAATGGTGATGTCAACATGTCATTGTGTTTTATTAGAGCTGGGTACAAAGTTGCTAGAATCCCTGTTTTCAGCATTCTGTTCTCAGCTGTGAGTGGATGCATCGTGGTTGTCCAAAGCAGATAAGCTGACATTGACCAAATCTATTGAGTTCTTCTTACTACTGAACCCTATCTGCTTGTTGTTGTGTTTTATTTGGTTTACTTTGCTGACACACCCATCACTATCAGTTAGCTCTCATCGGCAGTCCCTGCCTGCGGTCACGAGGATAACAAATTAATCTTTGACTACAAATATCCAGTAAATACCCAGTGAATCTGGAGTTCCATGAAGTTTTTTACTAGTGAATAGGTTTTTTACAGTGCAGTGCTGAAGTACTGATTTCCAGAAGTGGGCTTTCCTCGCCATCTCACATACTGTAGCGAGAGTGTTGTTAGTGTTCAATAACAGTCACCTAGTGGCCTGAACTGTATCTTTACATTCAGAACTATGACCTCAAAACTAGAATGTGGTTGTTGTCGACTTTAGTGGAATATTCGATGCTAGAGAATACATTTATGTAATGCATACTGCATATTATAACAGTAGTAGAGGGTGCACTTTGAAAAAAAAAATCCATGGCGGGCTGGGGAATGGTTGTTTTTGTGGGCTGGGGAGGGAGGTGTTTAAGGAGATTAGAGTGCTTTTTCCCCTTTGTATTTTAAACACACACACACATGCAGACATAAAACTCAGCTTACAGTCACACCTTCTCACACACACACACACACACACACACACACCTACACACACCTTCCTTAACGGCTCTTCCATATTGCTGAGCTTTTTCTCAGCTCTGTTCAACTTTCTATGAGTTCCGACAGACTTGGGTCCTGTATTTGTAGATATTTTGAGCACTTGGGGGAGGATTTGGTACCGTTTACACAACACTGGATCTACTCTGTCACTCCTTGCCTGTACATACCGACTTCTACTACTTATAAAGGAATTAAACTCTTTGGCACTCGTATAGCCAGCACTATGCAGAAACTGAAAAATTTCTTTGGCATGCTTTGAAATGCAGAATACTATAGAGGAAAATATACTAAATGAATAAAGTCTGCATTTCTTATTGAAATAATCACCTTATTGGGAAAAAAAAAGATCTGGATAAAGCTGTCCAAGGTAAAAATGGATATGATGATGAGGGTGATTAAAGGTGAAGCTAAGGACTTTTAATATTGTGCACATTTTTACTTGCATGCTGCACTGAAAATCATCCAGCAATGAGAGGGTTTGACGCGCAAAGCAGCTGATTTTTGCTGTATTCTTGCAAACTGTGTGTAGAGTGAAACACTGAATTCTTCCGGGTTACGGGAGAGTCATATTTATATTTACACATATATGTACATACTACTTCCAGGTCATGGAAGAGAGGGGTACTGAATAGCTGCAAATATAGTAATCCTAGATTATACAATATTATATTGTATATTTGTATCTTTGGTTGCATACAACTGTAAAAGAGTGATGCATGTGAGGCAGTCCTGAGCAGAACTATTAATTGTTTCCCAAGTATCAAGGAGCGCTTGATTAACCTCATCTGGGATGTGTTTCCACTCTTCCTTGGAAAGTTAAATCAAGTGCACCTACAATATTACAAATCCTGCTTTTGCCCAGCTGGGACGGGCTACACTCTGAAGAATGACAATTATCAACACATCTGAGTGCAGTTTTGGACCACATCTGACTTTCTTTTCAGTGCATGGGGTGTTAGAATCTGTACTTTTCAGAAAAATGTGTTAAAGATATGCTATTGCTGAGTTGTGTGATGTCCCAAAAAACTCTCTCAAATGTTTTGAAAACAGCTAATCATTTTTAATGGTGTATACTCCGTGGCAGTCCCTGGAATATTGAGTTAACCATAGATTTATAATACTGGGCTGGCCAGTGGAGTGCTTCTAGAAATTCCTAATAAATTATTCATATCAAATGTTGAAGAAAGTTGGAGGGGGAAATGGTGAAGCTCCAGGTTCTGATTGTGTGATAGCATTATAAATGGTTGAACTTTATAAAATTTCAAAATATTTCTTTCAATAAACCTCTTTGAAAGCAAAATCATGATGTCAGGATTGATCCTTATGACATTTATTGGGACTGTTTGAAAAAACAGAACTCTTTTATTACATTTATTAACCTGCACTCTCTTGGTGAAGAAGTGGAATGTGTAACTGCATTAACTGTGGAAGCAGTTTTTATTTCTCTTCACATTTTTGTCCTGAAGGACAATCTCTGTTCTCTCTCCTGAAAGAAACATTTTTCTTTTTTATGAGAAAAAACCCCAGTCTTACTGTGTCAGAAACATAGGCTATATTGGGTTTTTAAAATTCATACAATGACCACAGTGAACAATTGATCCCAACACAAGATTTACAGTAGCAACGTTCTTTCTTTAACCTCTTCCACATAGCCCAACAAAAAGAATAAAATTACTATAGCTTTGATATCTTCCACATGGATACCCTCAAACAAAAGGTTTTTCCACACAGGACACATTTTACAAACACAACAGAAACATTATGAAGTGTTACTGAAACAGAGCAGCAGGCATGGACAGATTGAGACAATGGGTCTCTGGGTACAGACACATAAAGGCCCCCCCTTCCTACTTAGTAGAGTACCTTCTGCCCACCTCACCCCCACCTGACTTGTAGTCGTTTTCTCAAGGGGTTTTGTAGGTTAACCATAAGGTAAGTTCAGGTCTTGGTTGAAAACAGAACCTGGAACTTGAGTGCTTTGTTCATGCTGGAGATGAAGAGAAACTATTGAAATCGTTCCTAAAGCTTCCAGCCACAGCAGATCCACACCAACACTCCTCTCCACTAAGGAAGCCCTCAAGGGAACCTGCAATGCAGGTCATATTTTCTATAAAGAAGAGCTATCTAACATATATAAATTAATTTACGTATTTTAATATACGTGTACTGTAGCCTATGTGCACTGTGTAGCTGTATTTTATAGATCATCAGAGATTTGTTCAACTTGCAATATGGCTGTGCCTCAAGTTTCCAGCAGATCATCGCTTACTAAGTAGCATTGTGATAGTGGGAAACATGGCATCAGAACTAAGTGAAAGTGTCAGTAGTCAAATTGGGGCTTTCTCAGCGTCAAGTCATGGTTAGACTTAAGGTTTCTGAGGGGGCAGTGCATGGAACTCGACAACGCTTTACAGAAGCACGATCAGGCTGACCAAAAGTGACCACACCATCAGAAGATCAATACATCAAACTTAGTTCCCGGAGAGATAGAAAAGCAACTTCATCACAGATACAGAATTTGCTAAATAAAGAATGCAAGACTAGCGTCAAAAGAAGGCTGTCTTATCGTGGTCTCAGAGGACGAGTAGTATTTTCTAAACCACTTCTCAGGAGGGGAAACAAGGCCGAACACTTGGGGTAGGCTAAGAAATACCAGCATTTCACAGTGGATGACTGGAAAAAAGTCCTATTTATTGATGAATCCAAGTTTGAGATTTATGGCAGTAACAGAAGGGTGTATGAAAGGAGACGAACAGGAGAGAGAATAATACTACAGTGTATCAAACCCACAGTGAAAACGGTGGTGGGAATATTCAGGTCTGGGGGTGTTTTGCCTACTCTGGAGTTGGACACCTGCACCAAATTGACTCCACTCTGACCAAGAAGAAGTACCACTCCATTCTTCAGAGACATGCTATGCCCTCCCACCCCTGATTTGCATCTTTGTGGAGAAGGATTCATACTGCAGCAGGATCATGACCCCAAACACACCTCAAAGCTTTGCAAGAACTACTTGAAGACCAAAGAAGACCAAGGAGTCCTGACTGTCATGGACTTTCCTCCACAGTCACCTGACCTCAACCCCATTGAACATTTATGGGGGCACTTGAAGACTGAGAAAACCAACCATGCTGTGACATCACAGGAAGTTCTTTAGAACATTGTCAAATCATGCTGGGCTAACGGGGGTTATCAGGTTTTGCACAAACTTGTGGAGTCCACACCAGCTTGAGCGCATGCTGTCATTAAAGCAAAAGGGGTACATACGGTATATACATTATATAATATCGCCAACGCCAACCTCCTGTCGCCACCATCCAGGACCAAGTCCTGAAACTGTGGGGATGGGGCCTTCTACATAGCTGCCCCCTCCCTCCATACATTTCTTCCCAAACACACCCATGACTGCACCAATCTGTCTATGCTCAAGTTACTTAAACTCACCTTTTTAGAACTGCTTTTAATTTTTTTAATTATATTTTTTAAATCTTAGTTTGATTCAATATCCTGGTCGTAGAATAAACAAATACAGTGCAGAATTATTATACTTGTCCTACAGTATCTTTTTCCAGCAGGCAGTTTGCCTTATAGCCCTTTTACGACAGTTGTATCTGAGGACTCAAAAAAGATGTGTTGAAGGTGGACGAATATCCTTCATTTTTACTGAATCCCTGCGGCCATGGAGGGATTACTGAATGGGCCAAATGGGCACATTTCAAGGGGCCCAAGGGCTCAGAGGGCCTCATAGCCAGTGCCTCTGTCCGAAGTAACTGTTGGAATTGTTTGAGTTCAGTCAAAAGTAGGGATGTCCCAGTCATGTTGTTTTGCTCCTGACCCTGTAATACTGAGTATCTACCAATATGGAGTCTGAGCTAACATTTATTTCATGGGCGGGGCCACAGGGGCATTGGCCCCAGCTGAAATCTGATTGGCCCCTGAAGCACTTCATTGGCTGAGTTTTGAAAGATACTCAAATGTCATAGTTCGGTTGATTCACCCCAAAATCCACTTCAAACACGTCTTCTACCCTTGAAACTACTGCACTGCACCTGCACCAGAGACCCTGGGTTTGCTGTCAGGTATGTTTTGTGTTAACATACATGTATAAAAAGTCAAATTTTCCCCCAGACCCCACGCATAACACCAGGCCCTGCTGTGTTAAGTATATGGTATATATATACAGTGGGGTCCAAAAGACCACTGGTCAAAATACTTCTATTTTGCATTTGTTTCAAATGTAATACTATTTTTTTCATTACAAATGACAATATCAGCTTAACAATTTGAGTGAAAAGTTGAATCTTTGAAAAATCTACATGAACTTCATAATATCTTAGTATCTGGTACAGATGGGAGACAAATTAAAGGAAGAACCAACATGAAGTGTCTTAGTATGGAGTCAGGCCACCACAAGCCTCCAGAACAGCTTCTGTGCTCCTTGCC